>JAXDDW010000313.1:0-87132 GCA_034670385.1 Hoplostethus mediterraneus | reverse complement strand
TAGTACTCTGGGTCCTGGAGTTGGAAGCCAATATACATCAGTGATTTAGATGTCAGTCTGGAAAATTAATGGAAATGTGTTGTAGTGGAGAAAATGACTCCAGAATGACAAGACCGTTTCAAAATGGGGATACAAAAATAAGTTGAGCTTTCAAGGTTATAACTGTATAAAATAGTGCTCAGGGTGTTCAACTAAAATAGTTCAGCAGGGGGAGCTCTGCCTTTGGACTGTTTTGCTCCATAACTGGAGCTTCCACCACCACCATGTCTTCATTATGTTTATAGGCTTTACAGGCTTCAGTTCTGCAACTTGAAGCCTGTAAGGAATATTTCATGTATGGCTGGAATGAAACTCATCTTGAAGATAGTAAATTTATATAAATGTAGGTGTACCAAGAAATCCGTTAGTACATATAAGACATAAGTAAAATTGCTCTATAGGAAAGATTGAGGTGGCTCTTAAAAGAGCCGTTGTGTTGTCTGATCCCAGGTCGGTTTAAGCTCGCTCTCCGCGGATACGACGGGCCAGCTGGATGTCCTTGGGCATGATGGTGACTCTCTTGGCGTGGATGGCGCACAGGTTGGTGTCCTCGAACAGGCCGACCAGGTAAGCCTCGCTGGCCTCCTGGAGAGCCATGACAGCGGAGCTCTGGAAGCGCAGGTCGGTCTTGAAGTCCTGTGCGATTTCTCTGACCAGGCGCTGGAAGGGCAACTTGCGGATGAGCAGCTCGGTGGACTTCTGGTAGCGACGGATCTCTCTGAGAGCCACGGTACCGGGCCTGTAACGGTGGGGCTTCTTCACGCCGCCGGTAGCCGGGGCGCTTTTACGGGCAGCCTTGGTAGCCAGCTGCTTCCTGGGAGCTTTTCCTCCGGTGGATTTACGGGCGGTCTGCTTGGTTCTGGCCATGCTGAGACGTTGTGGACTCCCTTCTCTGAATAAAACGCAAATATGTAGTTTGACGAGGAACGCCGGCCTTATATATCCTGCTCCGGACTGCCGTCATACGCTGATTGGTCAACACCATGTGGGCGTGCTTTAGAAGATCTCCTATTGGACAAAAGGCAGTTTGGAAAACCGCCGGAAATTCAAACTAAACCACTCCTCCAGAGCAGCGGAGTCAAACAACGAACTGATCCTACATCAGCTCTAATGGAGCTGCTTTGTGACCAGTCGTGTTATGAATGTTACACGGCGTTACAAAGGGTTGGACTGAAAACTAATATACTCAGTAAACTTCCCCTCCACAAAAGCTTCAATAATCGTTTGATGAATCTAAAGCATTAAAGCATGTTGTGAGTATTTAAAGTCTACAAACCTTTTGACGTTACATGGCTTTAAGTCTGATGACAACCCATGAAATCACTTTTTTCACTTTCATTTTTAGAGACAACCAGCCAGCTCATTATAAAATCAAAAGGATACGAATTTCTGAGTCATTGTAAAGCAATCATGATTAGCCACCAAGTATCACTTGTTGTACTGCCAATAACCAAGATGTCGGTTTTCTAATGTCAACGTTTATTTTAGTTTCATTATTCACACTTCAAGTCATATCAATACAGAATTCATTACAAAAAAAAATTGATCTTTGTGATAAACATTGAACCATAAGATGTCAATATACAGCATATGGTCAAGTTTGCAAAGTTTGCAAAACTCAAGTAAAGATGAATAAAACATGTCTGCACACAATACAAGCAAATTTGACAGGAGACAATCTCTTGGGGCAACCGGGCCTGGACATGTGTTTTACATGCCTGGACAATGGGGTTTGGTGGCAGTTTTAAACTATTAAATAGAAAAAAAAGCAGATGAATCATAGCCTGGTATTAAAGTCTTGGATAAAAAGGTAGTAATGATCAAATATAGTGGATGGAGCTACTACTAAGTTACCAAAAAAGGAAAAAAGTTCCACATTATAGCAAAAGTTTCAACCCAACAAGATGAATCAGCTCTTTGGTGAAGCAGTGGGTGGCCCTTAAAAGGACCTTTGTGTTGCTGGTACTACAGCCGGTTTACTTGGAGCTGGTGTACTTGGTCACCGCCTTGGTGCCCTCGGACACGGCGTGCTTGGCCAGCTCACCGGGGAGCAGCAGGCGGACGGCGGTCTGGATCTCCCTGGAGGTGATGGTGGAGCGCTTGTTGTAGTGAGCCAGACGAGAGGCCTCACCGGCGATGCGCTCGAAGATGTCGTTGACGAAGGAGTTCATGATGCCCATGGCCTTGGAGGAGATCCCGGTGTCGGGGTGGACCTGCTTCAGGACCTTGTACACGTAGATGGCGTAACTCTCCTTCCTGGTCTTTCTGCGCTTCTTGCCGCCCTTCGCGGTGGTCTTGGTGACGGCTTTCTTGGAGCCCTTCTTGGGCGCTGACTTGGCGGGTTCAGGCATTGTGTCTTTTCCGATATCTACCGATAGAGATTGACGTGACATCGGGGTAGTGCTGACTTTATAAGTACTAGATGCAAATTTTACTGTGTGCTTCCTCTCTTGTGATTGGTTCAGTTTTGGCGTGTGACTGTGGATGAGTTCATTGAGGAGTTATCTCCTATAGCCTCCTGAGACCTAGCAGAAAAAAAAAATATTAAAATATATGTTTTTAAATATATTATTCCCGTCTCTTGGATGACAAAAATGATTTGATTTTATTATTTTTGTATTTTTATTTTTTTATTTGTTTTCATTTTTTCAAAAAATTCTATGTATTCATTTATTTTATGAAATGCCCCCCCCCCCCCCCCCCCAAATGATCCACGTTTGGGGATCGATTGTTTTCCTCTTGCTCATCCTCAGCTGATGCCTCCTCCTCCTCTGAACTCTCAGCATCCTGCTGCAACCTGTCCCACTTCATCCTCATCATCTGACAACTCTGTTGTCAGAGCCTTCATCAAAACATTTTTAGCAAAATTCTCTCTGTTTTAGTCAGTTATGTACTATGTACTGGCTTCCTAAAAAATGGAAGAAACCTTGGGTGGGTCCATTTAGAGAAGGATCTCCCCACCAGGAAAGTTGAGTGTGCAATAGGTGCTGGAACAAATATTATTATTACACGATTATTTGGCATTTTGATGAATTTAATTTTCTAACTGAATAGAACTTTATAAATGGGTAAATTAAAATCTGAATACAGAACTAATGATGACTGAAATGTTCCATGTGTTTCGACATTTAATACCCCAACACAGACAGAATATTCTACGGTATGGCTATATTTTTAGTTCAATTATAACATTGAGTCTTTTTCTCTTCCACTACCTGCCAGTTTCAAGTGCTGTAAATAAGCTGTCACTGCCCGAACACAGGAAAAGTACAAAAAGGTACACTCCAGCACAAATTTCAGATTTAATATTTATGTTCTATGCAAATTATTACAAGATTTAAAGATTAGACATTATTCATTTTCATCATAATCTCTGAAACATGATGTCCATACATAAGAAGACTGAAACTACTTTCTTTATTAATTCACTGAAAAGTAAGAAACAGTAACATAAAAGTAGTCAGCATTCCTGATCAGTAAGGAGAATATTTTACCATTTCCATTCCCAAAATTCACTGCTGAGTCTGAACAACGCCAGTGGGTTACTTTACTTTACTTTACTGATTTCAGTTTTAGGGTGGTAATCTTACATTTTTGACATTTACATACATTACATTTTTAAAGTGACCACCTTTAAAATTGATGATACTGATCCTACATCACTGTACCTCAAAGTAGCCGAAAGGCTCATGCTGTGTACTGTAGATTAACATCAGGGGTAATCTAGGATAGCATAGTGTAATATAAGGGACAACATGACACAATACTGTTTGTTAACATAGCAATAATGCGTGGAAGTGCACGTGTTGGTAAGGATTATTCAAAGGAAAGATCCCCCTCACTCTTCCACTGTTATACATCATCGATCTGTGATGTTCAACACATTCCAGTTATGGCTACCTAATACTTCAAACGTCTAGGAAGAAGCCCTCGCTCTTTGATTCTGAGGGGCTGACGGTTACCGTTGATGTTTTAGATCAACGAAACATGTTCTGATATCAAACTTCATTGTAGCTGCTGGAATTATCTCAACGTGACGTCACATCGTCTAGTCGCTTGGCGTGTTTTCTGCGGGATAAGAAAAAAACAAACAACAAAATGGGCCAAGAAATGCAACACACATCACCAATAGTTGTGTTTGACAGCGTTAGTGTGTTTCAGGGTGGATTTCTTGTTTAATACTTCCCTTCAGGACAGCTCTTACAGTCATTACAGATACATCAGTGCTGCATTGATCCAGCGCCTCATACATAGCCACATCACAGTTGTAGCCAAAATCACAGTAAAGAATACAGACGCCCTCCCTCCACTCTGTGACAGAACAAAGTGTAAACCAGAGCCACAACACGGAAGTATAGGTAATAGGTAGCAGTTGGCAAAGTTGATATATTTCTTGATTAGTTGCACATTAACTTAGAACTAAATACTTCAACACAATGGGACAGTGCATATATTGTCACTACTGTCCAATAATACTGTTTCTCCCCAGGACCTGTATCTAACATTGGCTACGTTCACATGCACACATTACTCCGGTTAAGGTCTTATCCAGGTTAAGCTGTTTACATCCACCTGTTATTTATCCCTTTCTCCATGTAAACCAGTTAACAGAATATTCCTGTCAGCAGATAGGAGGGTCCAGGAGACAGGCATCTCTGAAATAAGCGTTCAACCAGGTTACTCTAACTGAGCATTTTCACATTGATTAGCCATTAGTCTCCATCTGGGCTAAAGTCAGGCTACAAAGGGTTTAAAAGTGAAAGTTTCGAAGACGTCTATGGAGATTAATTCATTGTCTTGTACATGTGGTGCTTATTTCTGACATTTGCAGCAATTTATGCGTTGTTTAAAGATGTAATAATGTATTTACTTCTTGATCTGAAACTGAACTATACACAGCCAAAAAGATCCTGGGGGAAATGAGATTAAAACAGAAAAAGACATGTGGTGCTCAGTGGGCGTTTACATGTGTCAAACCAACTAAATGAGTGAATGAGAAATTGAGAAACCTCCATCCATGTAAACGTAGCCATCGATAGAAACCTGAGCTTGGTTAACGCTAATATGCTGGATGTAGCTAATAAGCTAGCCTTCCACTTTACATCCGTGTAATCTTTGCTAGCATGAATGGCAACTGAAACACTTACATCTCAGCAATGGCTGGCAGTATCGGGGCCTTCAGTCTTCTGGACTGTCTCCATGTGCTGCGACAGCCAGACGCCCAGACAGACACTACGCCTGTCTGTCTGCCAAGATCTGCCTGTCTTTCACTATCTTGCTTTCTGCTAACTGACAGCACACGTGTCTGTCTGCCTTCAACCATAGGCTTTTCTGTTTGTCTGCCACAGCCTGTCTCTCTGTCCCTAGTGGTCTTCCTGCCCACACCTCCCCTCCCGCCACTAGGGGTGCTGTCTGCGTGACCCTGCAGCAGCAGCCTGTGGGTGAGCGCTCCGATGGAGGAAGGACTCTGGTGGGCCAGTGGAGAGTTCTGGACAGGAGAATCGTCCAAGCAAATCTCAGGACGACGAGAACCCGGCGGTCCCTCTGGATGGGAGAGGGAGGGGTGAGGCAGTGAGCAGCCTATAGTGGAGGGAGGTGCAGGATGGGAGAATTGCCATCCTGTGTCCTTCCCCTCCCATCTGCACCCTCCGCGGGTGAGCCGGGCTGCAGTGAGGAAGGAGTCGGCCCGGCCATACAGGGCCTCCAGGGGGTCTGAGACGAGGGGCCCAGGCTTGGCTAAGGTCCTGTCCAGGTCGGGGTCCAGGCTCCCCGGGTTAATGTTGTCTTCCATATCCATGTGGTCCTGAGTCTCCACATCTGCTTCAGTAGCACAGGAAGTTTTGGTTCGGGGTACAAGCTTTTTGTATTTGCCTTGGATTACCTACGAATCACATTTTGAAAACATTTTAACAATTTGCTCATAACAAGAAATGTGCATAAAGTTTGAAGTTAAAGAAAGCACAAAATGAGTTCAGACTTACAGAACATGAATGACATCCTAGCATCATTAGCAAAGACTTTTCCATCGTGTCAGTCCACAAATGGCATATCCAGTATTTTGTGACATTTTTGATGATGTTGAATGTGTTTTTGGAAAGCTCTCTTCCAACACTAATATTTAAAAACACAGATGTTCCCATCCTGTTACTGTTCACACCTTGTGAGGCTTCTGAGAGCAATTAGCTTCAATAACAGTAGTGGGTTTTACTTTCATGTCAGAAATCATTTCTAAAGAAGCTCTTAAATGTGCTGATCTGGCTTCAGATACCTTGAAGTGAAACCTCCACAATCTGTTCATCTTTCTCTTCTTTCTGTGTTTACGATGTTCCTATGTGCAAATGAATAAAGTGAACTAAAGTAACCTGTGGCTGCTGAGGAGGTTGTGGAGCTGTTGGCATCAGGAAGCTCTGCTGGTGTCTTTGTCTGGAGGTCCTGGCAGCAGCCTGGCAGCCCGGGCCGTGGACGCCCCAGTCGGCTTCACTCTGGGAGAAAGCCGGACGTGCCAGCTGGCAAATGGAAAGCAGGTAGTCCTGGGTGGAGAGGTGCTGGGGTGAAGAAGAAGAAGAGGAGGAAGAAGAAAGGCTTAGGCTCAAGACCCTGCCTGAGAAAACATAACTAATATTACTATGCCTAAAAGCACAAAATGACCATAATGTATCTGCGGGGGGTTGATGGGGTTGTTGATGCAACGATTACTTCACTTTCTGGAACAAAACTCCCCACCAGTGGAATTTCAAGACACTCCCAAAGCAGTATTACTACTCCAGTATTTTGCAGGCTGGTATATTACCTCTTCACTAGATGTTTCTGTTGGATCGCTGCTATAATTAGCTAGCTTACCTGTCTCTGTTGTGAAAAGGTAGGGGGCGGGAGGGATGGGGGCTCTACTGATGTTGTTGCAATACAAACTGATCGCCAATAGTGGTCGATAAAGGTCAAATATGTCTTAAAGCCCCTTTAAAACAGAGTTACAAAGTGCTTTACAGACAAGAAAACAGTAATACATGAACGCCAGTAAGATGTTGAGTTGTAGAGGGATGGAGGAGAGAGAGATGAGCAGAGGGGAAGGAGATAAAGAGAGAAGGAGGATGTACATACAGTATCAACTACTGATTTATCCACTGTGTTACCTGGGTTTGGGTTTGAGGATGGGGCTCGGTATCGGTGGGAGGATGTGATTCAGTCTGCTGCTGCTGGCTGCTGTTGTTGCCAGGAGGACCTGGGAGAGTTTGTCTCTGGATGTCAATGGAATTATGTGTTTGGGGGTAACCCAGGGGGTCTCTGAGGGTCGTCTGTGGGGGGGCAATAAGGGGGCAGTGAGAGCCTCCGTTGGCCTGGTTCATATCATGGACCAGCTCCTCATAACCCTCTCTAATGGTGGGAAGGACTCTCTTCGCCGGCAACCTGCATCGTGGACGCATACCTGGGAGGAGGGGGGGGAGGGGGGGAGGGGGGGGGGGGGGGGGGGGGGACAGATGTAGTCACTCACATCAGTCGGTGAGCACAAAATACAACATTGATTTCTCAGTCCAAACAAAAAGAAGTGGAGAGGGAGAGAGAGGGGAGGTGAGGAAGAGGAGAGACAGGAAGGGATAAGGAGAGAAGAGGAAGGATGGAGAAAGGGAGGGGAAGATGAAGGGAGGGAGAGAGGGAGGGAAGAGGGGAGACAGGGTTGGAGGGAGGAAAAATGGATGATGGACAGATTGAACATTTGAGATGGAAATGAAATAAGAGAAAGGCAGAAGGAGGATTAGAGAGTGAGGATGGAAATCAGGACAGTGATCAGTGACTTAGTTAAAACTGACTATCAGTGGCTTTACCCTCAGCATTTATGTGTGTGTGTGTGTGTGTGTGTGTGTGTGTGTGTGTGTGTGTGTGTGTGTGTGTGTGTCTGCATGACACGCGTATGAGCAGTCTTTTGGTTGCAAGCAGAAAACACACTGCCAAGCTGTGTGGTTACCATGGTAACCTCCTCTCTCATCACCGACCAAGGAGAGCTGGAGAGCAGCTGCACACATGCACATTAAATCCACCCACTCATCGACCCACACAGACACACATACAGAAATCTAATCCGCCTATTCCACACACACACACACACACACACACACACACACACACACACACACACACACACTGTCCATGGCTCCTGTGAGTGAGGTAAACAACCCAGCCTCCCCCTCTTTCTATCAGCTCTGGAACAACACACACACAAGCCTACATCCAACACAGAGCAACACACTACTATAGAATACACTATTCTACAATATTAAACAATAGAATACAATATTAAACAATAGAATACAATATTAAACAATAGAATAGAAATAATTTGTCTGCCTAAGGAAGGTACGTTTTCTCCAATCAGCTTCTGACAGAGGCTCAGCTGGATCAGTGTGAATCAGAACTTGCAGCATGGAGGCAAAACCTTTAATGCCACAATTTAAACTGATATTGTATTTTTCTATTTTTTTTATATCAGGTTTGATTTTCAATTGATGTTCCGTTTAAATCAGTTTAGTTAGTTATGACTTTGTCTTCCCTGTATAATCTGGATGCCCTCCTGGCTCAATCTGGCCAATAACAGCAAAGAGCTCAAAGCGTAGCGAGTCTGCTACGTCGTTTAAGTGGATGGAACCTCCCACTCGTCCATCAGCAGCTTTACCAACGTCTGTTAACATGTGAGTTAGTCTGTCTGTCTGTTATACTACAAGATACACAGTGCTATCCACAAGGCCGCCCAACCCAGCGGCGCTTACCTTAGCGGGCTCCCCAGCTAGCATGATCCTCCTCATCCACAAACATTCACTCGCTCCGCTGCTCCAGACTCGTTCCTGACCGCAGGTTCAAGCTCCGTCTGCAAACACCAACTTGCTTGGGAGTGAAAAACAGACTTTTTGAGTTATTAGGGAACTTAGTGAGTCTTTTCTTTATCTAGATGGTTATACAGGATATCCCTGCTGCCTAACTGAAACAGTTATTTTCAGATTAAACACCATGCATTTTGAAACATTACTATGTGGGTGTGAATGGGATTGAAATGGAAGCACCATGGAGAACTTCAGTCCAAGTAAAAACATGAAAATCAGCAGAACGTTAAAAGGTTGAAAGGTTTTTTCTGCAGCAGCAATCAGATATTTACCAGTGCAAAGATTAGGTTCAGTGGAGTTGAAAGTTCCCAGTATGCCCTGGATGCCCTTTACTCTCCACAAACTAAATCTCTGCATAGAGCAAAACTCACCAACCACTGATGATGAAATGAAATATGAAATATTATAGACTACTAAACTTTACTGGAAGACAATATTCACCAGTGCAAATGTCCAGATCCTACAGATACATCTGAAGTGAACCACATCAGAGACTTTTCATCTGACAGACAGACAGACAGACAGACAGACAGACAGACAGACAGACAGACAGACAGACAGACAGACAGACAGACAGACAGACAGACAGACAGACAGACAGACAGACAGACAGACAGACAGACAGACAGACAGACAGATTGATTGATTGATAGATTACATTTCCATACATTTCCATGTTAACCCTGTTAGATGTGGTGGTATGGTAGGTATGACCTGGAGCAAGACATCCCATAATACCAATGGACTGAAACCGGTCCAGAGTACCTCGTAACCGTAGAAGGTTCCAGCAGCTACGAGATCTCATGTTCAATAAGACATTCAGAATCACGTTGTATTGATCTGTTCAAATGGATCAGATCTGGACATGGAGCAAATCTCTGAAGAAACAGATCCAACATATTGAACACAGGTGATCAGTGATCAGCTCTACAGTGAAAGCTAAATGGAGATGATCTCACCTGAATCACTCGGCGGTGAACGGAGGGAGATCTCTCTCGGTTCTCCTCCTCTCCTCCTCCTCTTCCTCCTCTTCCCCTCAGGACTGCTGCCTGCCTGACTGCTGCTCTCTCTATTTCTCTCTCTCTCTCTCTCTCTCTCTCTCGCTCTCTACCCCTCTCTATCTATCTCTCTCTCTCGCTCTCTACCCCTCTCTCTCCCTGATTCTCTCTCTCTCTCTCTCTCTCTGATTCTCTCTCTCTCACTCTCTACCCCTCTCTCTCTCTCTCTCTCTCTCTCTCTCTCTCTCTCTCTCTCTGTGTGTGGGCGTGTGAGTGTGCAGCATCTATAAGGGAATAGTTAGAATAGAATAGAAGTTTTTATGAGCAGGTTTGGGATTTTTTTTTTTTTGCCTTGGCATTTTAAGTTACTTGGTTCATTAAAGAGTGTGTGTGTGTGTGTGTGTGTGTGTGTGTGTGTGTGTGTGTGTGTGTGCATGCCCAAAATGAATCTTGCACAATAACTTCACCTCATGACCTTTGCTTTAGTTCCCAGTCTCTCGGTGACACACTTCACGCTGCTCAAACCAGCGAAGGTTCATGGGGGGGGGGCGGGGGGGGGCACATGAGCTGCCTGATGTCCCAGCATGTATTAAAGATGTGGATACGGCAGCCTGCACCAACCTGCACCGTCCATTGCATCATTTTGTGACCTAAATATCTTTCTGATATCAGTTGAGGTTGAACCTGGCCACCTACTGCACATCATGCTGCAAAATGTCCAGGAAATGTTGAAATGATGGCTGGACCCTAAACCCGGGTCTGCAGGGATGCTGCTGATCTGTTTGCTCTCATCAATCATTGACTGAATCCAGTTCAGTCCAACAGGTTTAGCTGCTGTGGATGAAGCAGGACTGAGGGACACCAGGGGTTCAGGAGGTGTGTGTGTGTGTGTGTGTGTGTGTGTGTGTGTGTGTGTGTGTGTGTGTGTGTGTGACCACGTGAACAAACAGAGCTTTGTCTGTATGTGTGATTCAACATATTTGTTTGCAATATCTCATCATCATTTCAAACGTGTGTCAATAACAATAATATGTGTTGTATGTTGTCTTGAAAAGTAATGAACTGTCCCAAATTACTCTATGACTGTTATAATCTAGGAATGTGAGCACACGTGTATATTTGTGTATACGTGAATATGTACATGTACAACACGTTCCCAACCACTCAGCCATAAGAACTCCAGGCTCCATCATCTGACACTTGTTGAGCAGCACTGCCCCACAACACAGTGCACTCTCTAGGTCAAAGTTCACAGTCTGCATGTGTGTCTGAGAGAGAGAGAGAGAGAGAGAGAGAGAGAGAGAGAGAGAGAGAGAGAGAGAGAGAGAGAGAGAGAGAGAGAGAGAGAGGGGTCAGGTGTATCATGGTACATCTGGGCCAGTATGCTTGGTTAGCACTAACTCAAGGTAGCTGAATATCTGGGTCAAAGAGCATGGGAAAGCTGTAGTGCATTAGTGGTCTGGTCTGAAAATAAAATAAAATAAAATAAAATAGTTGTATTTATTGTTTGTTTATTTATTTATTTGCTTGCTTGTTCATTTGTTTAATCCTGTATAGAATAATGTGTGACTCTTCATAAAAAGGATTTCTCAAGCAAAAAACCTGCCGTGGAAATGGGGACGAAGAAAATTCAAAAAAATATCAACAATTTCTACAATTACTTGCAATTACTTGCAATTATTTAAAATTAACTGCATGGAAATTATGGGAACACCCTTTTTTAAATATACAAGGTTATAAACAACAAAGATTAGAAATAATGAGCAGCCCAGACGTAATGACAATCAATAAAACACACTGAGACTTCGCTCTCATGACAAAGCAATATTTCTATTACATGTGAAAACGACTTTATTGTGACTTTACTGTGTCAAATACAGGCGAGCCCCAGAGACCTGCTGATGTTGTTATTCCTACTCCTTACTGATGGAAGTAATAGATTACTTCTAGGCAGATGACTTTCAGGTTTCTGTGTTGTCTGAACAGGAATGCAGGTCAGTCGTTGTGTTTGGCAGCAAAACTATGGTGGACAAACGATAGTCGACAAACGTCTTTTCAACTTTGGACCAGTTCAAGGAAAGATCCACCACAACACACCGACATTCTGAACCAGGAAACATGACTTCCCTGTATGTGTCTCCTGAGGAGGACGGTGTGGTGACGCCTGTACCGTGTGATGTGTGATGTGGGCTTGGCGGTGATGGAGCCTCACCCTCGGAGGAGCGCCGGGCCGACAGGTTTGACTCGTTCTGTGTTCAGGTGTACTTCACTTTGAAGCTGTTTCTACGTTTTGAGGACAGGTCAACTGTGATTCAGAGTCTCAAAAGTCTCTCATGCACACAAAGGTAAGACAATATCCTCTTTATCAGCCCTCAAGGCAAATTTACTGAAGCAATAAGTACATATACTATTTTTGTCTTTTATATAATGTGTGTCTTTGGAAACTGGTATAAAATAAAGAATATATTACTATTAGTAGTACTAGTAATATGTTTACTGTAATCCCTTACAGTCAATAATCTCAATAGATTAATGTGTACTGAAGTGATTTCAATGTCAGGTCTCTGCTTTATCTCCAGTTTTTAGACCAAGCAGTAAATACATGATCAGACATTTAAACATAAACAGCTGTAAATATCAGAAACCAGAGAACGTCCACATGTACAAGACATATGTAAACTTTTAAACCCCACGTAAACTCACTTTAGCCTAGAGGTCTATATACCATTAAAACATTTTTTAAAGTGGGTATTTTTCATTGATACAGTGGCATATCAACAAGTATATACTATGAACTGTTCTTTCTTATACTTAGAAATCACCATGTCTTCCAAGCTGGTCATCCAGCAACCTCAGCCAGTGTTGGAGGCCACAGACTCCAATGACTGGGGATCTGGGATATGTGACTGTTGTGACGACATGCCAGAATGTAAGTTTCTGTTGGTTAATGTGAGTTTATATATGTTACCCATGGAAGGGTTGTTGTTTCTCATCACTTTCCTGCTTCATATTTCTAGAGTAAGTATACATTCAAACTGAGAGCTGACCAGTGCAACCACAGTCTTCTACTGGTGGCCACTAAGCAGGCACCATGATTAAAGGAAGGGAAGAGAGTAACTCATTTTCAACAGTGGCACTTATTGCATTAAACACTAGACTCTTATTAATAATGAACAAAATAATAAGAATCCATACTTATTATGGATTATATCAATAATATAAATACATATAGAGGTCCAGGTCAGAGGTCACAGCACCCTGACCATAGATAACATAGGTAACCATAGGTAACAATATTACTGCTGCCCCGGAACAATCAGATAGAGAATAGTTAAGGAAATAAAAAGCAGGAAGAAAAGGTGAAGCTTTGTGTGTGTGTGTGTGTGTGTGTGTGTGTGTGTGTGTGTGTGTGTGTGTGTGTGTGTCTGTAGTATTGATGTGTTAACCCAGTACTTTTGTGTGTGTTTCTTTATTGTTAGGCTGTTTTGCATTCTGGTGTTGTCCCTGCTATGCCTGTAAAATCACCAAGGCGTATGGACAGCATCTTTGTCTCCCCCTGCTGGAAATCTTTGGCGGCCCCATCACCATGTCCATGAGGGTTTCCATGCGGGAACGCTACGGCATCAATGTAAGGTCACAATATGGATTCCTCAGCAGACATTAAGTGAACCCAGGTGTTGTTAAAAATGTATTTGAACAGGAAGGAGCAGGGAGGAAACGGTGCAGGTGAGATAAACAAACCCTAAGGCACTCAGGAAAAAAACTCACCTCAAAAGAGAAAACCTATCAAGATGACAAGGGCTTAATGGTGACAGGAGTGTTTCTTCCAGGAAACTGTTTTGAGCTATGCAGATATTCCTGATATTATATTCCTGCACCTTCCCTGTCCAGAAAATAGCAACCAGGTCTGCAGATACAGCACACCTCACACCTCCCTCAGGGCCCACATTTTCCACCCACGCAATGATGAGGTTAACATGTGAGTGAGGTTGGATTTCTGCCAAATATCAAGTAGCCGACATCACTTCCTGTTACGAAACCACAACAAAAAAAAGCATGGAAGTTTGAAGAGAGACTCTGCTGCTACTCATAGGGGTCAGGTCACTACAGCTCTTAGTAGTAGTAATGTGTTTCAAGACATGCAGCCTATGGATCAGTGTCTAACAGTACTGTGTATCTGTGTATGTCCCCAGGGCACCATGTGTAATGACTGTGTGTATGCGACCTGCTGTAAATCCTGTACTTGGTGTCAGATGGCAAGAGAAATGAAAAGAAGGAACATCCACGTCGTTCTGGTCAGCGCCAAGAACACATGACCTCTGACCTCTCTCCTTCACCTCCAGTCCGCCTCCATCACACATATTGCAATAATCCTCAGCCCATCTTGGCGGTATAAACAGAGCTTGAAATTAAAGCAAGCCACGAGCCAAAGTCTGGTAAACTTTGGCTGCCATTTTAAAAACACGACTAAAACACAACTCTGGGAACTAAGAAGGAAACCACAAGCCACTGGTACTGGTACTGGTACCGGTACTGGTACTGGTACTGGTACTGGTTGATGGTTGAACCAGTTGAACCACAGTTTGTCTTAACATTCAAGTAACGTTAGACTGCAAGAAGACAAGAAGTAAGAGAGGTGCTAGCTAATATTATGAAGCCTGGCGCTCTGCTACTCACTGTAAAAATACAATCTAGCCATACTAAGTTATCTAGGTTAGCTAGTTAGCTGGTTATCCAAGATCACGGATACCATGGTCATGAATGAATGAATGAAAAAATAAGTTGTTTCCATTTACATGTTTTATTTATATTTTATACTTTGCCTTCTTTGCCAATCCAGTTCACCAGTTAGATAATTTATGCTTTGAAAAACGGAGGTTATTTGGCTCCGCCCACTGAAGCTTAACTCAACCATGACATTATTTCTGCCTCCACAGCAGCTCTAGCTGAGAAATGTTTGTAGAAAAACTCCAATCATCCTTGTCATTAATAGACAACAGCTCTTGAAATTCAACAACAGTAACTTAACAACGTATTGTCAAGGTTCTGTAGCCACGCCTGGGATGATATATAGAAAAGGTCTGTGTTCATGTGATGTCTGCCAATGTTATTATTTATCAAGTTGACCTGTATCTATTATTGTTTGTCAGTAAAACAGTTGTTTACTGTGCTATTCAAATAAAGTCTATTGTTATTGATCAGTACACAGGATCTGATGTAATTATCGTTTGCGCTATTTTTGGGTGAGCACTCACTGTCACCCCGTCACCCTGTCACCCTGTCACCCCGTCACCCCGTCACCCTCTCCTAAACCGGCTACGCTCCAAGAAGAAGCCTGAATCTGTTTTGCATGTTTCCATGCATACATGTATTCTATTATTCTTTCATGTGTCCTGTGACGACTTGCTGCTGTGATGGTCCAATAACCCCACAGGGATCATTACATTTGAATCTAATCTAGGGAACAAACACATTTTATATCCAATATCTGTTAATATGTGAAAGTGGGGATTCTCTTTTGTGGTCAAACTAGGTGAAATGAAAGTCGGCCCCAAGTTGATCTTAGTTCAAGCAGGTTAATATGAACAGAGACGAACATCATCAACAAGGCAAAGCCTGAGTCTGTCTACCAAGGGAACAGCAGGATCTGATATCGGGTCAATGTACACATTCCACAGACATGACTTCAGGATATCTTCTCCAGATGAGCCCGGGGACCCAGGCAAGCTAAATTAGTGGTGCTGCAATTTGGGAAGTTGGCTCAGCTAATGTGGCTTTGACAGTCTATCAAGTTGTGCTTGTATGAAGAGGAGAGAAGTTAAAAAGACCCGAGTCACAGAAAGTCTTTGTGTGGAGTTGAAGGATCAGAGACATAGAAATAAAATAGACAGAGAAGTATATTCCTGATGTCTCACGGTAATCTGACATGAAACAACTCCCAGTGTTTGATCGGTTCAACTGCGTGCTGCGTTTAAAACGTTTTGGGAGAAATCATTAGCTGCCCAATAACAACACAATCGTATTGCTTTCAAATGGTTTATCCGATCTATCTACTACAGTTCTATAGGAAATACTTCCTTACGTTTTACTCACGGGACCAAAATGCACCAATCGCAGACGGGAAAGCACTCAGCTAATTTGCATCAACTACTGGTAAAAGCAGCACCGGCTGGTCGGGTTCATTCAGACTGAGAACTGCTGAGATCTCATCATTATGCCTGAACCCGCCAAATCAGCGCCCAAGAAGGGCTCCAAGAAAGCCGTCACCAAGACCACCGCGAAGGGCGGCAAGAAGCGCAGAAAGACCAGGAAGGAGAGTTACGCCATCTACGTGTACAAGGTCCTGAAGCAGGTCCACCCCGACACCGGGATCTCCTCCAAGGCCATGGGCATCATGAACTCCTTCGTCAACGACATCTTCGAGCGCATCGCCGGTGAGTCGTCTCGTCTGGCTCACTACAACAAGCGCTCCACCATCACCTCCAGGGAGATCCAGACCGCCGTCCGCCTGCTGCTCCCCGGTGAGCTGGCCAAGCACGCCGTGTCCGAGGGCACCAAGGCCGGTGACCAAGTACACCAGCTCCAAGTAAACCGGCTGTAGTACCAGCAACCCAAAGGTCCTTTTAAGGGCCACCCACTGCTTCACCAAAGAGCTGATTCACTTTCTCTATTTACAATGTAACTTGAAGATATAACATGTATTAGGTAACTGCTCAATATATCAAATACTACCTCATAATGTAGAAGTATCTCCTTGCAGGTGGAGTTCTGGCAAGATCCTTCACTGCAGGCACAGATCACTGTTCACCTCCACAACATGTCAGAATCATTATGGGCAATTTAAATGTCTACATTTGTTGTGTAGATATGAAAAGATCTCTTGATTTTCACATATTGAGTTGGTTAAACTTTAACTTCAGTGTTTAGCCAACTAAGGTAATGTTTAGTTTTCTGCCTGACCCTGCCTCATCACAGCAATGCCCCCATACTCTCACCCTGCCAGCCAGCAGAACAGTCCATGGATGGAAATGTGCCGCCCTCGTCTAGAACAGAACACATGTACAATGTGAAACTCAAGAACATGTTTAGAGATCAATATTGATGTCCTATCAGGTTATGATGGGAAATCCCCTATTGCCTGCAACTGTCCAACTTTATTTTATCCATTAATATTAAAAGAGCCTTCAGCCTTCCTGACTTCCTGTTTTGGTCATTTGTTGGATATGACAAATAAAATAGTACAACTGAAACAACAACAACTGAAATAGTTTAACATGACTGGTTACAACTCAAATGCAAGAAACTGTTTCCGTCCAACATTTAATTCCACAACCACATTTTACACCAGTATTCAACACTTGAGTCACTGCTTAATAAAATCCAAATACATTTTACAAATTAACTCTCACAAAATAACATCCGTTCAACCTGTAGTGAAAATGTTTATAGACTAATACAAGATTTCCAACTAACTGGATTTGGATCCATGGCCATTGAGTCTTACCACATCTTGACATAACATAATCAATCATAGATTATTTGGGTGTGTCACCTTTTCTTCTCAGCCAACCATCTCTGTTTTTCTGCTTCATAAGAGAGCTGGAACTCCTGGTGCTGAACAGGACGTGATCCTGGACCTCAGTCTAGATTAGATTAGTTCCAGTGAAGCAGCGAAGGTGGAGGGGCACTGCCGTAATACTAATGGAATATGTTTTGTGTATTTACTGCTCAGTATTACCACTGCCACTTTTAAACTAATGCATTATGTCACTTCCTAACAATTTACATTTGTATTAAATGCTTTGCAATGCCTATGTATTGATCATTCCTCATGTGATTATGACTGTTTTGACTTGTTTTACTTTTGTACACTGAAGACATTTTGACGTCTTGGTTTAACGAGTTTAACCCTTTACCATTCATAACATTTGCACTTTGATGTAGCACTTCTGAGGTAAATACTGTTCACGGCATTGAGCTTTAAAAAGGCGCGGTATCTTGAAGAACATGTGACGTCATGGCGAGGCACTCTATTTTGGCGCCAATTAATATAAGATCTACAGTTGGATTGTGTGCGTGCTTAAGTACAGTATACTAATTGAATAAAGGGAACAGGTTGGGTCATTAAATGAGCCTGATTCGTGTTGAGGACGGGTCAGTACAGGTAGAGCAGATAAAGGAAAAGCTCTCTTGAAGTCAGTGGGTGGCTCTTAAAAGAGCCTTTGTGGTTGTTGAGCCGGTGCTGGATGTTTACTTGGCCTTGACGGCCTTCTCGGTCTTCTTGGGCAGCAGGACCGCCTGGATGTTGGGCAGCACTCCGCCCTGAGCGATGGTCACTCCGCCCAGCAGCTTGTTGAGCTCCTCGTCGTTGCGGACGGCCAGCTGCAGGTGACGGGGGATGATACGGGTCTTCTTGTTGTCGCGGGCAGCGTTTCCCGCCAGCTCCAGGATCTCAGCGGTCAGGTACTCCAGCACAGCGGCCAGGTACACCGGGGCACCGGCACCGACACGCTGGGCGTAGTTGCCTTTACGGAGGAGCCTGTGGACACGACCTACCGGGAACTGAAGCCCAGCACGTGAAGAACGACTCTTGGCCTTGGCGCGGCTTTTACCTCCGGTTTTTCCTCTTCCTGACATTTTCGTTGCTGTGAGAAAGTAATCAAGTGTTGAACCGGTGAGGGACCCGGTTTATATGGCTGTCTAGGTACTTGTTCATTGGTTAGTAACATCGACCAATCAGAAAAAAGGTCTCGCGGCAGCATCTTAATACTAGTGTCAAGCACACAAGTGACAATAAGATTTCCACTCTATAGTGTCCGGGATTTTCAAAATAAAAGCACTCAAGCTCGTGCTCATTGTCCATCCACATGCACATCCAAATGCAAAGAATTCAATGCAAAGAAATGCAAGGGAGTTTATCCTTTGTCCTCTGTGAGGGTCCAAGGCTGGGGTTAGGGTTAGGGTTAGGGTTAGGGAAGATGGGGGTTTCCTGTGTTAACCCTGTATTGTTTCCACACTTGGGGCACTGTGAAGCCCTTTGAGACTGTAATGTGATTGAGGGTTATACAAGTAAAATAATACTAGGGAAGAAACTCAAATACAAAACAAGCACAAATAAATCAAGGCATGCATGTCTTTGTATCCAAAACGTGCTAAATTGTGTCTGCTAGTAAAATATGTATGTAACAACTGAGTTACCGCCCATACTTCCTACAATTACACTGTACTCATGTTTAAAGTGTCACAGTATATGTTTGTATGCTACCGCAACTGAATTCCTTTCTATTGTATTGATTCAATTAGTTTCAATTAGTTCTATGAATATTACATTCACACAACCAGGGTATCGATAGTCATTTTGTGCTTTGTTATTTTGAGCATGGTGTTTGCTTCTATGGCTTTTTGTGACGTTTTATGTTGTGTATATATATATATATATATATATCCATTTGTTTAAGCAATCATGCCTATTAGTAACTGTATAAAATAGTGCTCAGGGTGTTCAACTAAAATAGTTCAGCAGGGGGAGCTCTGCCTTTGGACTGTTTTGCTCCATAACTGGAGCTTCCACCACCACCACCTCTTCATTATGTTTATATTGTATATGAGTTTTTGTTTTGCAACTTGAAGTCTGTAAGGAATATTTCATGTACGGCTGGAATGAAAATCTTAAAATAGCAAATTTATATAAATGTAGGTGTACCAAGAAATCCTTTAGTACATATAAGACATATAAGTAAAATTGCTCTGTAGGAAAGATTGAGGTGGCTCTTAAAAGAGCCGTTGTGTTGTCTGATCCCAGGTCGGTTTAAGCTCGCTCTCCGCGGATACGACGGGCCAGCTGGATGTCCTTGGGCATGATGGTGACTCTCTTGGCGTGGATGGCGCACAGGTTGGTGTCCTCGAACAGGCCGACCAGGTAAGCCTCGCTGGCCTCCTGGAGAGCCATGACAGCGGAGCTCTGGAAGCGCAGGTCGGTCTTGAAGTCCTGTGCGATTTCTCTGACCAGGCGCTGGAAGGGCAACTTGCGGATCAGCAGCTCGGTGGACTTCTGGTAGCGACGGATCTCTCTGAGAGCCACGGTACCGGGCCTGTAACGGTGGGGCTTCTTCACGCCGCCGGTAGCCGGGGCGCTTTTACGGGCAGCCTTGGTAGCCAGCTGCTTCCTGGGAGCTTTTCCTCCGGTGGATTTACGGGCGGTCTGCTTGGTTCTGGCCATGCTGAGACGTTGCAACTTTCTTTCTTGCTGGGAGAAAAAAATATATTGATCGAAGAGGAACGCCGGCCTTATATAACCAGCTCAGCAGGGCCGTCATACGCTGATTGGTCAGCACTAGGGGAGCGCGTGCATTGGCAGGTCGCCTATTGGAGGAAAGGCAACCGCCAGGAACTCAAACTGAACCACTCCCCCAGAGCGGCTGAGTGAAGGAACGAACTGATCCCACATCAGCTCTAAGGGATGAAAGTACAGGTAGAAAAGTTATATTAGTGGGAAGAAATCAGAAACAGGTTTATTGACAAATATGTTTTCACATACGAGTAATTTGTCTTAGTGATTGGTGTATAACAATAAACATAGAAGAATAATAACAAAAGAATAAAAGGAAGCACCATAGAGGCAAAGCTCAGGATTACAATATAAAACAGAGAAATTCACTGTAAAATATATGAAAAGATAAGAAAATAATAGAATAAAAATAATGTTGTTCCATATACATGTGCAAGTGTCTGTGCACATGTGTGTGTTAATGCAATCAGTCACATCTACAACTTGAGGTCATCAAAGAATTTTAAATCACTTGTGTTGTGTGTAATGTGGCAATATAAGATCAACTGCACTTTGTCTAGTTGGTGAGAACACCTCAATAAAGCTGTAACACGATATATATGTCTTAATCTTTTTTTAATAAATACTCAAACAAAAGAAAAAATACTCATAAGTAGGCACAATACCTTTTGCATAGTTTAAGGCAGTTCAGTGAAGACAAAGGAATCAAACTGCACAGACACTTGGCAGAAAAGGAGAACGTTCTATCAAAAAGAACGTACAGAACAGATAGAACATTCTGCTCCAACTCCCTACGACTCGTCCTGCGCTCCCAGGAACTGCTGGTGTCCTTGACATTTCCAACAAAAACATCTTTCAATGCAACAGTTAATCAATTATGTAATAAACATGTTCTTTCAGAAAATTGTTCAGGCTGATACATGATGGCTTACTTCACAGTTGTTGCCTTCCTTTCCTCACCACAAACACTTGTTTCTCCAGGTTCACAGTGGTGTTGTAACAGCAGCACCAGCAAACACAACATCAGCTCATCCCTCAATGGTAAATGGAACAATAGCTACCTAATGTTAATGTCAGTTGATGCTGACACATTTACAGCTGCACTAGTTGTGCTCTATTTTGACTATTGTACTTTATAGATCCTCCAGACCACTGGATGAAGGTGAGCCTCACTCCACATTCCATTATTAACTTGTATTACTAACATTAGTCATGATCACATGAGAAATGATCAATAAATAGGCATTGTAAAGCATTTAATACAAGTGTTATGAAGTGACAATGCATTAGCTGTCAGTTAAGTGTTAACGGTCAGTGGTAATACTGAGCAGTAAAGAGACAATACACATATTTGTCTTATAGCAGCGCCACAGCAGTCGCTGTCCCTCCACCTTGTCATGACATAAGACTCAAGGACCATGGACCCAAATGTATTTAGTTTGAAATCTTGTTTTGTCAACCATTATGCCTTTAATTACTCTTTGCTACAGGTTGTATGTTTGTTGAATGCAGATACAGAATATAAGGAAAAGCTCTCTTGAAGTCAGTGGGTGGCTCTTAAAAGAGCCTTTGTGGTTCGTTGAGGGGAGCTGGATGTTTACTTGGCCTTGACGGCCTTCTCGGTCTTCTTGGGCAGCAGAACCGCCTGGATGTTGGGCAGCACTCCGCCCTGAGCGATGGTCACTCCGCCCAGCAGCTTGTTGAGCTCCTCGTCGTTGCGGACGGCCAGCTGCAGGTGACGGGGGATGATACGGGTCTTCTTGTTGTCGCGGGCAGCGTTTCCCGCCAGCTCCAGGATCTCAGCGGTCAGGTACTCCAGCACAGCGGCCAGGTACACCGGGGCACCGGCACCGACACGCTGGGCGTAGTTGCCTTTACGGAGGAGCCTGTGGACACGACCTACCGGGAACTGAAGCCCAGCACGGGAGGACCGAGTCTTGGCCTTAGCGCGGCTCTTCCCTCCGGTTTTCCCTCTTCCAGACATGTCAAATGTGTATTTCAGACAACGAATATGAGACAGAGTGAAGCTGCCGTTAGAGCTGGTTTATATCTCTGTCAGCTACTTGTTCATTGGCCAGTTGGAGTCACAGAAACCTCAACCAATCATAACCGAGGATTAGCGGTATACGCTTAGAATACTAGTGTCAAACTTCCGCTAAAGAAAACGCTACGTAGTGTCTGTGATTTTCAAAAAAAATTCTCCCAGACAACATTTATACCCCGTTTCATCCCCCTTTTAAAGAAATAAAAAATTTAAGTTGGAAAAAAACCGTCAGAAAAAAATTGAAAAGACAAAAAGGAGCAGTTTGTAGTTTGTTGATTTCCCACATTCTTCATGTTGTTGTTTGCAGTTAACACATTTATTCAAAACAGATAGATCACTTTGTTACATACATTATTATTATGTATTATTAATATATAGTAACATAATTTAGTGTTACTGTTTTTGCTCATTTATATGCTATTATATGTTTGTATCTCACAACTTTTGCTTCTGCAACAATAATTTATTTTGTGTTGTTTTGCTTTTTTTATTTTTTGTTTTTTATTTTTAAACCAAAAATAATTAAAAAATATCCCCAAAAAAAAATATTAAATTTTACCCAAATCATTAAAAAAAAAAAACCCCCCCCCACCTTTTTTCAAACAAAAAAAAATTATATAACTATATATATTTAAAAATATTTTTAAAAAAAAGGGGAAAATTGTATGGATGAAATAAATTTTTAGAGAAATTTAAAAATTTTTTTTTCCAAAAAACCTGTTTTAAAACAAAGTGCAATTACAGGAATGTGAAAAAAATAGTCAAAAATTTAAAAATAAAAAAAACAGCCAAAATTTTATGGAAAGAATATAAAAATTACAAAAATTAAGGAGTTTATTTTAAAAAACAAAATTTCACAAAATTTTTCATGGCCCAATTTTAAAATTTTCAAAAAAATAATTTATTTTTAAAATTTTAAAAAGCACTATATTTCCAAAAATATGTCTACTTTTTTTTTTCAGTTTGGTTTTATTTTTCAACTTGTCAACCCCCCCTTTGGGTTAAAAAAACACCCTTTATTTATTTCTACATTATAAAGGCCCTTATTTAAAAAAAATTTTATAAAATTAAATTTAAAAATTTGATTTAAATGTCTAGGTGTTTTTAATAAAAATTGTTGTTGTTTTGTTTTTTGGTGGGGGTTGTTTGTGGAAAGGGGGATTTAGGCTTGGGGTTATAAAGTACATCCCCATCCCAAAAAAACCTATCTTTTTTTACATTACTAGGGGGCCTTGAATTTTAAATTAAAAAAAAGTTTAAAATAAATAAAGGTAAAAAGTTTAAAAGTTTGAAAGCTGTTTTTTAAAACCCCTTATGACCCCCTTTGGGGTGTGTTCTTTTGAATGGGTGGTGGTTTGGGCTGCCTTTTGTGGGATTAAAGCTGGAGGTCTAAAGCCATTTTTCAATCCACCGCAGGGCCTAAAAAAAAAAAACCTCCCCCCTCCTCCCCTTTAAAAAAAAAACTTTTTGGCTAACCCCCAGGGGTTTTCCAAAACCCCTTACAATTGTGTTATAAAATTTAAAAAAAAAAAAAATAAAAATTTTCCCCCCAAAGTTCAAAAGCTTAAATTTGTCAAATAACCCATTCTAATGAAATCAATGTACGAAGGGCAAACAACAAATTTACTTTTACACTTAAAAAAGCGCCAAAAATTTTCCGTAACAAACCCTTTTCATGGGTAAAAAATTTAAAATTTTAAATGAGGGGGTTAAAGGTTGTGTGTGTTAAAAGGGGAGTTTTTGGGGCCCTGGTTTGGGGGCCCTGTAAGGTCAAAAACCCCAAACAGTCCTGATGCCTGAGGGAAAAAACCCCTCTCAGTCTCCTTTTCAGTTTTTTATGAAAATGTTTAAAATTGAGGAGGGGGGGTGGACGGTTCGAAGAACAATCAGTAAAGAATCTTTTACCCATGGTGGAAATTTTAAAATGGAAAAGATAGCATCACTATAAGGTTGGTAAAAGGCGGGTTTTTTTGAGGAATATGTAGAATATGTACTGTGGTTTAAAGTGCTGAGAAAAAACACTATAGTTGTTTTGATGAAATACACGATTAAACTGTGGGGAAAATCCAATTAATCTAACGTTACCAGCTCCTTTAATAACAAGGAGTGCTCTTTAATGGAAAGTCGTGGGTGGCTCTTAAAAGAGCCTTTTGGTCAACATGGTTGAGGCTGATACATGGCGGCTTACTTCTTCTTGGCTGGTGCCTTCTTAGCTTTGGGTTTGGCGACCTTCTTGGCTGGGGCTTTCTTGGCCACAGCGGGCTTCTTGGCCACCTTCTTAGGACTCTTTGCGGCCACCTTCTTGGGGCTCTTTGTCGCCTTCTTGGGACTCTTGGCGGCTGGTTTCTTGGCCGCTGCGGGCTTCTTGGCTTTTTTCGGGGATTTCTTGGCGGCTGCAGGCTTCTTGGTCGCCGCCGCCTTGGGCTTCTTAGCCGCTGCGGGTTTCTTGGCAGCCGGCTTCTTGGCTTTAACGGCGACCTTCTTGACTGGCTTCTTCTCCTTGATGTCAGCCTTCTTGTTGATCTTGAAGGAACCGGAGGCCCCGGTACCCTTGGTCTGGACCAGAGTACCCTTGGCCACCAGGTTCTTGACAGCCATCTTGACGCGGGCATTCTTCTTCTCCACGTCGTAGCCGCCGGCAGCCAGGGCCTTCTTGAGGGCGGCCAGAGACACGCCGCTCCGCTCCTTGGAGGCGGACACCGCTGTCACGATCAGCTCACTGACGCTGGGACCGACCGTCTTGGGGCGGGGAGCCTTCTTCTTGGAGGCTTTAGCCGGGGCGGCAGCGGCTGGGGCTGGGGCGACTTCTGCCATCTTCTTCTTCTCGGGTGTTCAGATCGTTACTTCTCTCAAACTAAGTCAGGGGAGACTGCTGGAGGAGGAGCAGCAGGGCGGAACTTAAACCCAGCATGAGAACCGTGGAGACTCAACCCACCTCGCCGGACTGCTCTGAGCTGCTCTAATGATGCCGCTTGTGTTTTCTCATCACCAAAAACCCAATAAAATACACGTCAGGGGACAGATTAAAGTGGAAAAGCTAACGGAGCAGCTAGCGGACTTGTGTCCGCTCAGAATAAAGTTATGTTTATTGCTGAGGACAAAAGCATTTTGTATCGGGACGCTAAAAACCTCACATTGAACCATCACATCACAACCTTTCCTCGGTCATTTCTCTCCTAAAATGATTTAAACTGGATTAAATTCAGACCAGAGCTGGTTTTCCTGTGAGCCAACATATCCGAGAAGGGAATAAGAGTACAGTTAGTCCTCTGGTGTGATGCGTTTTGTTTCAAATTGAAGCTTTTTCGGTGTCGGTAAACACACTCATACGTATGGTCGTTTCTGACCACCGCCGGTACAGTCCACTGACAGAAGGACACAGTGCCTCTTGATTCATGATGAAAAACAGGAAAATAGATTAAATCCTGTGAAAGATGTGGATTTTGCTCTTCTCCTTGGATTAATCCAGTAGATCGTTTCAACGACCTCCTCTGGTAGACTCGTGTCTTCAAGAGGCTATCGACTGTCTATAACGAGACCATTAGAGAGTACAGTGTCTTTACCAGTTATATTAAACTGTTAATCTGTCAATTGTTGAAGTCTGACCGAGATATCTGCTGTGTTTTTAATAAATCTCACAGATCCAGGAGCAGTTGGGAACCGATATTTACACAGAGGGATGATGTTACATATAGAATGACATGTTGACATTGTCATCAGGCCTGTCCCTTCACATACTGGCTACTGGGACGGTCTGCTGCTTTGTGTGATCTATGGATCTTCTACTGTAAATCGATTTATTATTGACTTGTAAGTGATTATTAAATAAGGTAACGTAATAACAGTTATTACAGTTGTTCTCAGTCGCTTTGGTCGCTTTCTCAGATCAGAATTGAAATTCTCAAAACTACTTGTTCAACCTCCACATCATCTAGTCACTTGTGCACATCATAAAAGCAGCTCCTCATTTTGAACAAATTGCAAATGCTTTGACACATTCATGCAAGTGATTGTCTGCTGTTTCCTACATTATCAATAGTTTATGTCATGTTGATCAAAATGTATTATATTGGTTCTCTGTTAAATCGTCTCACCCCCCAGAACATCTAGGCACTAGTTCATTGAATAAGTCATTAAATGCAAAATGGTTGAACCAGTTGTCATAATCTGTCAAGCATATTTTCTATACATTTCTATTAGACTTATTTTGTAAATGTTTTCTGAATTGATGAATTGCTCTCAAGTGAATCTTGACTTTCACTACAGTTTTTCTCAGTTGCTTTGGCTCAATTCTCAAATTACAGTTGAAGTCATCAAGACAACATTTTGTTTCTTGTGCACAACAGAAATCTGGTTTGTACTCAATGACACAAGGACTTGTCATTCTGATGGACTGACATGTTCATTGACATAAAGATTTACTTTTGAGAGATAAACTAAGGATTTTGTGCAAGTTACGGGCTTTTGCAGGTAATCCATTATGTGGTGCTGTTTGTACCAATTGTTTCGAGAAATGCACTTACTGTTTTGCAAATCTTAAGGATGATTCCAGAAATGTACTAAAGCGACAGGAAACACCAAGCAGCTGGTGGAGGAAGGAAGGCTGTTGAAGGAGGAAACATTTTTGTCTCCTTCAGAGACACAAATATTTGACTGAAGCATTCACAGCCCAATTCAATATAAATGTGTGAATCTTAGGCAGCAAAATCTTTCAAATCCATTTCTTGAATTGATCCTGAACACCTGGGGCCTGTTCCAAGAAACAGGTTCAGCAAACTCTGAGTCTAACCCTGCACTCTGAGTTGATTCATTCCGAGATGGCCAAGTGAGAGTTTTCGGTTCCAGAATGGCTGATTTGAGTTTGTTCAATCAACTTTGATTATGTTCACCTTGAGTTAAGCGCGAGCGTGACGACAATAAAAAGCAATCAGCAATGGAGGTCCGATACTACGATTCACCATGGCAACCAGCAAGCAGAAGGGTCGTAAAGGGGAGGGAATTGGCGTGGGAGAGAATCGCTGCCCGAGTCGCTGCCCGAGTCCATGCGTACGTTTGAATGCAGTAGTGTATTCATTTAACATTTAACCACACTTTCTTATAATATTACCTACATGTGAGAAAGTGGTGGAATAGCATTGGAAAAAAAATATTTTCATTTAGGTGCAATCCCACGGGCACAAAGCCACTTGGCAGCAGCTGAAAATGAAATATGAAAACATTACAATAGAGTCATTTAGTAGACGCTTTTATTCAAAGAGACTTGGAAAGGTGACAGTTAACATTATGTGGGGATCAAACCCACAACCCTGAGACTGAGAGTCTAATGCTCTACCAACTGAGCTGTCTGGACCAAACACACTTCAAGTGGTGTACTTGGGGTGACAAATTAGAAAGGCAGATCTAGAAATGGAATTACTCAAACATAAGTTAGAGGTGGGTGCATGGTCACAGGTGAAATGTGTTGTTGGAACAATATAAAAATACTGTTGCTTTTGTTTTTGTAGGAAATAAAGAAGACCAAATGAAAGGTGTCTTTATTTGACTGCTCGGGGTGGTGGTAGCGTAATCCGTCAACTGTAAACGGCATATTATATCTCGGACAGCTCTTCCATCCTGGACATAGAACATCTGATCAGGGTCTCAAAATCCTCTCCCGACTATGCAAATTACTTGGTCTTGAATATCGATCGGGTTACCGAGGAAAGGACACGCCATGTCCGACAGCTGCTTCAGGTTCAGCAGAGGGAGGAGACAGGGAGGAAGTCAGGGTTTGTTCAAGAAAACCTGCCAGCGAGTAGGTTTTTGCAGTTACCATGGTAACTGAATCAGAGTTTGAGTTACATCTCTTTCTGGAACGGGAAACCCAGAGTTTCCCTCATCTCAGGGTTACCAAACTCCTTGGAACAGACCCTGATGTATGTCCGTGGACCATACGACCTGTTTAAACTGGATTAGGATTAAATTGGAACTGGATTAAACTGGATGAATGTAGTTTTGACTGCTTTTTTACTGCTTTTTACCTCTATACATAGCTGTTTTGTGTTTGAAAAGATGATTGCATGGATTTCATTGGTTGTTTTATTATGTTTAGATTTACATTTTACATTTATTTTGCAGATTAGCATTGAGTTTATTTTGCAGATTCCAAAAGAGTTCATTTTGTAGATTCCCATTGAGTTTGTTTTGTTGAGGTCATTTAGTTTATTGAATTCATTTTGTAGATACCCATTGAGTTTACCTTGTTTTATTTTGTAGATTCCCATTGAGTTTGTTCATTTTGTTTAGTAGATTCCCATTGAGTTTACCTTGCAGATTCCCATTGAGTTTGTTCATTGAGTTTTGTAGATACCCATTGAGTGTACCTTGTTTTATTTTGCAGATTGCCATTGAATTTATTTTGCAGATTCCCAGTCCTTACCACTTACCTACTTCCTGGGGGAGAAAACAACCAGGAAATGCCACCTTTGTCAATCAGGTTCCACCGTATTACTGGCCAAATAATTTCTTGAACATTAAGACCACCAGGGACCATTCGAAATATCACCAGCTTTTGAAACTGTGCGCTCATCAAGTCATACTATGAAAAAACTAGTCCTTGAACCACTTCCCAGCCAGCTCAACCGTATCATCACCTGCCAATGGTGATTAATGTTGTGATGAACTCCTGAAAGGCTTGGTGGGCTAGTGGTATGATTCTTGCTTTGAGCGCCAAATGTCCCAGGTTGAAATATTGAACAAACCCTTGTTTTTAACCCCTGGGAGTCACATAAACCTTTCTTGTTCTTGGCTATTTCAGCTAATCTGAGGTGATAATTGGGGACATCTAGTGTCCAGAATGATTATAGCTGTGTTCCTAAGGAAAACAGAAATAGGGGTCCAAAGATGGGTTAGCACCTTAACATTATAAACCCATCTAAAAATATTCATATTTATTTCTTTACAGGTGGAAAATAACATCTTAAATTAGTTAATTTATATATTAATTTAGTTTGGGGTTTAATTGTAATAGTTCAATTGTAGTGTTGTTATTAGTATTTAAATGATTCATGGTTTGTTATTTTGACTCATTCAATCAATATCTGACAGTAACAGAATATTATAAAGAGAGAGAGGGAGAACGAAGGGGTGAAAGTGAGGTGGAGAGCAAGCAAGACGGAGTGGGAGGGTCAACACAAAAAAAAAATGTTCACACATATTTATGTACACACTCTCACACACACACACACCACACTCAAACACACCACACACACACACACACACACAGGGTCTGTTCAATGTCAGGTTTTGGCACACACACTCTTGTTGTGCTGTAATGGATAGCCATGTCACACACCTAGCACTGTTTAACTTCAACCACTCTGTGTGTGACCCCAGAACTTAAGTCCAAGTAAACATTACGCAAAATCAAATTGTCCATTAAAACGATCTGAGCAATCAAACTCCATCCTTCATTAATGGATAGATACTTTATTGATCCTGGGGGGAAATTCAATGAGGTTAATATAGAGCAACCATTGTTGTTTTTATTGAACTTGTAAGATGTTCAATAACTAAGAAACTTCGGTTGTTACCATCGGTTGTTATACATTTAGTGTGAACTGGCTAATGTGAAGGTTTGTTACTGGATGTTTGATGTCATCGGCTATGTAAATGCAACTGTCAGACTAGCTCACCGACGAAGTGTAGTGAACAGCTACTTAGCCACAAGTGGTGTGTTACCTCAGCTGCTAATGTAAGCTTTGTACTGGCTACTAGTAATGTTTGATAAGTTACTGTGTTTTGGCCGCAGTAATCTTTGTTTTAGAAAAAGTTTTAGAAACAAATATCAATGACTTGTTTTCATTGATGAGAAGGAATTAATGATACTTTGTTAGATGTCCTCATTTGATGATCTATTCAGAGGGGGAAGCCACTGGTTGATTATCCTGCAGATAGTGAATTTTAACTCAGATATATCGTTATATCTTTCAGCATTATATTGGGTAGTTTAAGAGTAAACAGGAAAGGGAAGCAATCAGCTCTTTGTGTTGATAAAGTGGGTGGCTCTTAAAAGAGCCTTTGGGTGTCAGTAGTCTGTCGTCAGTAGTTTATCCTCCGAAGCCGTACAGGGTGCGTCCCTGCCTCTTCAGAGCATAGACCACATCCATGGCGGTCACGGTCTTTCTCTTGGCGTGCTCGGTGTAGGTGACGGCATCACGGATCACGTTCTCCAGGAAGACCTTCAGCACACCACGGGTCTCCTCGTAGATCAGACCGGAGATCCTCTTCACACCGCCACGGCGAGCCAGACGGCGGATGGCGGGTTTGGTGATTCCCTGGATGTTATCACGGAGAACTTTGCGGTGCCGCTTGGCGCCTCCTTTCCCGAGTCCCTTTCCTCCTTTACCGCGGCCACTCATTTTGCTGTATCTTGCTAGTAGAAACAAGACGAAATAAAAACAATTTAAGAGATCCTCAGTTTATGAAGAATCTTTGCGGACGTAAACGAGGACGAAAGCGCACGGTTAGCTGGGCGGAGCCAAGCGCTGTAGTCCCAGTTTTATCAAGCCAGTCGAAACTTTCAGTAATCTTATTTCCGGTTGAGCAAATTTGCCTTCAAAATAAGAGATATAGGAATACGACTTTACGGTTTCCTAAATCCTACACCATCATAGAAGCGACAGTAATTGAGTTTTAGTCGAGGTAACCCAGGCCCTAGCTGTTTGACACTCCAGACAACAATGTTAATGTTTCCCTAATCCTACACCATAATACAAAACGACAGTAATTGAGTTGCCACAGTGTGATCCGTCACTACACTACAGAAAGTGATGCCAATGAACACGGATGAGTGTGAATGTATGTGCTTAAACATGTACACCACTATTTCAGGGGACTGAATACAGTTGTGGATTAAAATATGTAACCCTTTCACCATAGGCTCGTGATATGAGGAACACTTTAGACAGTACTCAATAAAGTATTGAACCCCTTTAATACACAACACTTGGTAAAATGGTGAGAGACATCCCATTGTCTGATAAATCTGTCTAGGGTAACTGACTCACTCTCTCTCTCTCTCTAATAACGAATGAGAGGCTAAGGGAATAATCCTGGTTTTAATAACCTCATAATACAAGATGTGAATTACCCTTTTCTATTCAGTTATACAGCATCCGATGAAAAACAGTATCTCCGTTTCAACTTTATATTAATTGAACGCAGAAATTCCACATTAAAATACAAGAAAGTCAATATGAAAACAAAACAGAAAGACCCGGGTATTTTAGGATAGTCTATGTCAACCTGAGTGCACTCTTTGTTTTAGTTTGGTGTTTAAGCAAGCTTGCATTCAAGTTTGTTGGCGCGCTTAACGTTGGAGCTCATGAACAGAACAGAAGTACCGTGTTAGAGTGAAAACGGCTCCTACCGCATCTGCAATCACTCGCCAGACTTTTCAGTCTGCAGCAGCACAGTAATGAAAAAATGTGGAATGTGCTGGTACAAGTCATTGATTTGTACTGCATTATTACTAGGAATTTGTTGACTGAAACACTATTTGTAATGCTTTTGAAGCAGAGAGCGAGCGAGAGCGAGAGATAGACTTGTTTGATCATTTTCAGGAGACTAAAGGACGGCGGTATACCGGGTCTGCAAAATAGATACAGGAGAACAGAAGGAAACTCTTTAGAAGTCAGTGGGTGGCTCTTAAAAGAGCCTTTGTGGTTGTTGAGCCGGTGCTGGATGTTTACTTGGCCTTGCCGGGCTTCTCAGTCTTCTTGGGCAGCAGAACCGCCTGGATGTTGGGCAGCACTCCGCCCTGAGCGATGGTCACTCCGCCCAGCAGCTTGTTGAGCTCCTCGTCGTTGCGGACGGCCAGCTGCAGGTGACGGGGGATGATACGGGTCTTCTTGTTGTCGCGGGCAGCGTTTCCCGCCAGCTCCAGGATCTCAGCGGTCAGGTACTCCAGCACAGCGGCCAGGTACACCGGGGCACCGGCACCGACACGCTGGGCGTAGTTGCCTTTACGGAGGAGCCTGTGGACACGACCTACCGGGAACTGAAGCCCAGCACGGGAGGAACGGGTCTTGGCCTTAGCACGAGCTTTGCCGCCGGTTTTTCCTCTTCCAGACATTTTCTCTTCGTGATGCTGAATCAGAAAGTGTTGATGGTTGTTGGAGACCCGGTTTATATCTCTGATAGCTACTTCATCATTGGCCAGTTGGCCTCAGTAGCGTCGACCAATCAGAAAAGTTGGCGCGCATCACGGTTGTTTTGTTAGGGTAAAACTCATTTCCGGTCGACCTAAGATTTTCAAAATAAAACTTTTCATTAAATTCCAACATTGATGTAGGTATTTCATTCACTTTGTATGCAAATAAATCAATGATGAGATTGGAATAAAAGTTTCAAATCTATATGGATATAGGTAACACACACACACATATACACGTGTAGAAGAAAAAGTAAAAAGAAAGTATATACAATATTGATATAAACAAGTATATACAAGAAATCTGTCAAACCTGAAGCATCATCAGCCAGATAACCCAGATATATGCAGGCAATACTGTGAAACTCTAAAATGATATGAATTTAATATCAGAAAGAAAAAGAAAAAACACACTTACCAAGCATTAGAGAAAATTGTATAACTATATATAAATGTATAGGTATATAGCACTGCTTACCCAGGAAACCAAATTATAAACCCTAGCAAAAAATTTTATCTGAACATAAATAAAGAAACCAAAACATAAAGCAAGTTAGAACACTACCGGGTCCTAAACAGAGAAGATAAACTGGCTGAATATATCTGTACTGTCAGAGATAGAAAGCAGAGACTGATCCTAACCAAGTACAGTTAGCCATTGAAAAGGGGAGATATAAAAAAAATCACAGCAACCCAGAGAAAACAGAATATGTGATCACTGTAGGTGAGGTTGAGACAGAGATGCACTCTCATGAAATGCCCCAAACCCCAAAACATCAGAGAGAAATATCTGAACAGTTTTGATGAAGTCATTCCCCAATTTACAGGGCTGGATGAACAATCATTCAAGAATCATTGTTAGGGATGGAAATGTGTCTTATCTTGCCACACAATACTTTCATAAATGTCACAACCTGAGGGACAGTGAGTGGCCACACACACATCTGATGTAACCTTACTGACTCATTTATATGTTAGTTAAAATTATGTGAATTTTTGTTTTGTAATCTGCTTTGGAAGCATTGTTTCCCTTTACCATGCCAATGAAGCAAACTGAATTGAATTATAAACAGAATGCCAAAATACAGTAATTGGAGGAAAAAAATGCTTTTCTTACATTAACTGCCCAGATCTGAATCAGGATATAATTTTCCGTCCAAGAGGACTGAATCCACCTCCGACCCTTCTAGCGGTTGTGTCTGGACTTCAGGCAAAAGGTGACATGGCTAAATGGGAATATGATGCACATTACAACATAATGCGTAATGCTGGACGTTCACATATTGGCTTCTTCAGATCAGTTTTCAGTGGTTCCCTTATATTCTATACATTGTAATTATAATCTGATAATGTTTATACATAAATATCTAGAAAATTTTGTATTTGTGTCCAGTAACTATATCTATATGTACCAGTACCTGCACATCCTTCTGACCAATAGTTTAGTTGACGTGTTTCAATAGTTAGCATCATATGATAACAGTTAGTATTCTGTTTAAATGTCTGTTGTATTGTTGCTTTTACACAATCTTTTAAGTAGTTTACAGATTGATAAATAGAGGAAATGCATTTTACTGACAGCATGTCTGATGATTAGTGTACTGAAGCCTCAGAGTCTATTAGTTCAGTGCAGCTCAGTTTGAGTAATATATATATATAGGACTTTCGCCTTCCCCCCGCCCAGCTAGGTTTCCCTTTTTTTTATCATTCTGATTTGCTTGAGTTTATCAGTATTTCTGTTCATTGTAAATGCTATCCTGTATGTTTCTGTATGCAAGGATGTGGCGATATGTGCGTCCGTTGTGTTGGACTTGGTAGCGTTGCCATGGTTTCCGACCGAGGCACGAGCCGCTTTTACTGGGCGCATAAGTTCGGGACTGGCCCGAGCTCGTGGGAGAGTTCTGGAGAGTCCGTTAGAGAGAGAGGACTGTGTAATCAGTAACGGCTACTCCGAAGTTCGGTTATTCAGTTGGTTTGAATGTATGTTTTAGTAACGAGTAATGGACTTTACTGTCTGTTAATCTGAAGAAGCGCCAGCAGCGTGAAGAGGAAGTTTTCGCCATAGTGACTGTTTTCTGCCTTGTGTGCAGACCGTTTACAGCTAAGAGTCAGCTAAGCTAGCCAGGGTGGTTAGTTAGCTTCGTCTGCTACGTTCCCATAACGTGGTTCTCCCGGCTCTGAGGCTGAAACACCCTCCTCGTCGGACAGTCAACTCCCTCCTCTTCAGCGATCGTCTGCCCTTCCCTCGCCAGCCAACGGACCCGTCTTCACCGTCACCCCCCGCCCCTCCCCTCTCTCCATCATCAGGGACTTTCTCTCCGGTCTGAAAATCACCATCACCTGAGCTCCAACCCCGGGCAATGTGGTACCATTAGAATAGGATTATTTTAGGGATTTAGTATAGTTAGCCTAGGTTTATTTGTAGTATAGGTTAGTTAGGAAAAACATCATTGTGTCTTCGTATTGTGTGCATTTGTGTTTGTTATTAAATGTGCAGTTAATTTGTTACCTTGTGTCCCTCCCCCAGTTATTTAGTGAGTGTCCACCTTAATCACCTATATGTCCATAGAGGGACGCCAGTGGTAGTGGCTAGCGACCTGATTATTTGTTTTATTGTTTTATTGTATCGTTGGGTTTAGGTGGCTTTAGTGTGCTGCTATTACATACAGTCCAGGGGCCTCATTACAGAAAGTTCCTAAGTCTGAAATCCTATCTTATCTCAGTTTAGGATGACATTTAGGATTTTTGGTATTACAGAAACATGTTTCCTAACTGCATTTAGGAAAAAATCCTATCTTATCTTAGGATAGGAATTTAGCTATTACAGAACCGTCCTAACTGAAGAATTTCCTAAATTAGGATGGCATAGACCCTGTCCTAAATTCAAAATAACTGCCAAAAATGGCAGCACTACCAGCAAGTCTGTATGGCAATGACAATGAAGATGGGGAACAACATGAACACCAAAATTATATATTTTTAATAAATAATATTTAGAATATAATATTACATTATTATTATTATTGTTATTATTATATATTAATATTATTATAATATCAAATTATTTTAATGTTTATCCTGGGCCTATAATTGGGATGAAATCTTCCCAAAAATGTGGGGTTTCCTCTCCTCCCTCAACACGATTAATACCTCCGACTCATCGATATTAAAATTGAACGCCCATTTTTTCTTGTCCATTATATCTAGCCAGTGACAGCTGAAGTGAGACAGCCATTGATATTACATTCTAATCAAGGATGCCGGCAGTCTTGTGTACATTCTAAACACAGATACAGGCATGACAGGATGAGTGCGGATTGAAGAATCGAGTTTACAGTTCTAGTTAGGATTTCTTAAGTTAAGATAAGATACGAGGTCTGAGATAGGATAGGATAAAGCCATGAGTTTAGGAATTGCTTCTGTAATAGGAAGATATGATTTTTCCTATCTTTGAAACTTAAGTTAAGATAGGACAAGCAGTTAGGAAATTCTTCTGTAATGAGGCCCCAGGTTTGTAGCCCTCCGCTTCAATTAGTACCCTGGGATCTTGACCATGGTGTCAACACACATGATTCAGTTAGTGTGGTCAGCAGAATAATTGCTCTCTAGGAAAGATTGAGGTGGCTCTTAAAAGAGCCGTTCTATTTCATATAGGCTTCGCCCTCTAAGACTATCGCTAGTGGGTTTATCCCTCGCGCGCATGCGCAGTACTGAAAGAACTTTAGTCCACGCCCACCTGTAGTGTGGGCCCCACGCAGGTCCGCACCCCCTCTATAACTCGGGTGCGGACCTGACAATCGGCTCCCATTTTTCTTCAGCATTCATGCGAGAACTGATTGACGATGACTTCTACCAGGAAAGTAACCTCTCTCAAGAAGGGAATCCGGATCTGCCCGATCTGCCAGACGGGCTACATCATGGGGTTCGACCCCCACGGCCGTTGTGAGGCATGCCTGGGACCAGAGTACGCCAACCTGGCCATCTCACCACTGGCATCCTGTCCTTACTGCGCCTTTCTTTCCTCCAACGAGAGACAACGGCGGGCGGAATTCTACGCCATGACTTCGGAGGAGGTGTGGCCAGTCGAGGATCCGTACACCTTAGAAGAGGCAGTGGACATCCTGGCCAATGAGTAGGAACCAGAGTCGGCTGGCTCCGTTTCCTCCGCCCATGACGAGATGAGCGGAGAATTCTCCGCCATCCAGTCGGTGAAACGGGACCCGGTGTGGCCACGCTTCCCGGCCATCGTCAAATATCAATCAGCGGCGGCGCTGGAACCAGGAAAGTTGAAGTCCCCGGTGTCCACCTAAGCGCCGCTGACGAAGGTGGAAGGGTTCACGGACCATGGCTTTCCCCCAGTTCCCCCGTTGGAGGCGAAACTGACAGGATTTTTCGGCGTGAGACCCTCCAACACCGTGGCCGGACGGTGTCCGGCTCCTCCTTCCACGAAGGACCAACTGGCAGGCCGGTTCCAGGATCGGTCCCACCAGTGTGCCTACCAGGCGTCTGCGGCGGCGAATAACATTAGTCTCCTGGCTTATTCGCTATCTAAGATGGCGATCCAGCCGACGCCATGGTCTTCGGAGCAGATGGCTGAGATAAGCAAAGCGTCAAGTGCGATCCTGACGCTGTGCGCTTCCATCGCCGTGGCCACGTCGCGGATCGCGACGTGCCAGACGCAACTCGCCAGGAACACCTGGCTTCACCGGTCCTCCATCCCGGACAACCTTAAGAGGGAGCTGCTGGACGGCCCCATCAGTCCTGATGGTCTTTTCGGGCCGCTGTTCGACTCGGTAGTGAGCTCCGTCAAAACCGCGGCGGAGGAAGCGGAGACGCTGAAGAGACACGTTCCGTGGTCCCAACCTCCTCCGCCGCGGACACAGCGCCCCGTGAATCAGCGGGGGGATCGCCGCGATCACCGGGACACCACCAGACGGAGAGGCCCTGCTGCGGCTGCAGTGGTGACGTCTCCGGTCACGGTCCCGACCCAACTGCCGCCTCGGGCTTTCCAGACCCGAGCGCCGCGTCAGGTCCACAGGACCGCCAATCGTGTGGCTTGCACATGGACCAACCCTCCCCTGGAGCCGCCGAGGAAGCAGCCCAGAAGACAATGACTGGTTGGGGGGGTTGTGTGTTCTTTTATTGATGATGTGTTTGTATTAAGACAAAAAAATCATCCCTTAAAGAGCGCTCTTCCTCTTGAGGTACAGTCTGTCCCTGAGTCTGACTCAGCGGCAGCTGTCACACACATCCCCCACACTGTGTGAGCCGTCAGCCTCTAACCGTATGGTTATCAGGCAGTACGGACTCACGTCACCCAAGCAGCACACCTCCTCTATACACACAGAGGTTTCCACTGCACATGTTTTTTCCAAAAACGATATGTGTGGTTTTGAGCTCACGGGCGCGGTCGCTTCGCCCCGGGCGGACAGCGTATACACACACCTGTCTGCGCCCAGCGTCTCCCCTCCTCTTCCGCTAGTGTGTGTGAGCAGAGACGCTCGTCAATGTCACGTTCACGAACCTCCGCGTTCTAAACGTCGACTTCTTGACGCTGATGTTTCCGCTCATTGCGCAACTCCCATGCAGCGGCGTTTGGTCGCGAGCTCGCGCGTAAAGCGCTCCCCGGAGACCTCTGCTCAGCCCTTTCGGTCCGAGCCCCCCATGGGTTGCTCCCACGCGGGCAACGGCGGCAGGGGCTCTGGCTTGGCTTGTCTCCATGTCGGACACAGCGCTTCATCTGAATGTACGCCCGCTCTCAGAGCATTACTCAGAGTGGCAGCGCGTATGCGTGATGGACGGGTGGATGAACAGGCTGATCTGCAGGGGCCACACTCTGCAGTTCGCCTCGCCCCCGCCGCAGTTCAACGGGATTCTGGACACAGTCCTGTCATCCCAGGAACAGTACCTCGCTCTCCAATCAGAGCTGAAGGAACTCCTGATGAAACATGCAATTTCCAGGGTTCCTCAGGGAGAGGAAAATCAGGGTTTCTACTCCCATTATTTTCTGGTCCCGAAAAAGACGGGGGGAATGAGACCCATCCTCGATTTGTCTGGACAGGAATTTGGCTTTCAGCACAGTAAAGATATACGCCGCTGCTATCTCGTCCTGTGTTTAGTCACCCTTTGGTGAAACGCTTCCTGAGGGGCGTGCGGACACACAGGCCGGTGTCACGTTCCCTGGCCCCTCAGTGGGACTTAGCGCTGGTTTTACGCGCGCTGGTCAAAGCTCCATTTGAACCCCTGGATCAGGTTCCGCTTAAGTTTCTGTCAGCCAAGACAGCGCTGCTGTTGGCTCTGACGTCAGCGAAGAGAGTCAGTGATTTGTCTGCTCTCTCTGTGGCTCCTTCATGTCTCAGGATCCAAGGAGATGGCAGCTCGGCTATTTTGCGCCCTAACCCGGCGTTTACGCCTAAGTGCATCACTAGCTCCTTCAGATCTAGAGTGATAACTTTGGATGGGTTCTTCCCTCCTCCTCACAACTCTGAGGAGGAAGCCACGTCTCATCTCCTGTGCCCGGTGCGCGCACTATCCTGTTACGTTGCGCGCACGGCAGCCTTGCGCCGCTCTCAGCGCTTATTCGTGCACTACAGAGAGCAGTCTCAGGGGCATCCCCTGTCTGCACAGCGGCTGTCACACTGGCTGTGTGAGGCTGTTTCACAGGCGTATCTCTCCGCGGGGTTGGATCCCCCGCAGGGCATCAGAGCGCACTCTACCAGAGGAATTTCATCCTCCGCGGCTCTGCACGGAGGGATGACGGTGGAAGACATTTGCACTGCGGCTTCTTGGTCTTCCCCCTGCTCCTTTATTCGTTTCTATCTACGTGACGTTTCCCGTTTCTCCATGACTCACTCTGTACTGAGTGTTTTGTCAGAGTGATCGGATAGAGCGCTATCCCCCCCTGCCGGTCGGCTCACGGGGGATGTCTTTTCCCTACTCTGCTCCTCGCTGGACTGTTACGGTACGTAACCTCATCTCCGCTTCTCGCAGCAGTAGGCTTTATTGTTCCCAGCCTTCACCTCATCATAGAGAATGTGAATATTCTACTATGTTGTGCTTGAGCACATATAGGGTTCTATGGTGTGTCATTGCGTATGACACACTGGCTGGGCATGGAATGTTTTTTGAAGTAGGTGTGTTTATGCTTATGGTACCGGACGGAACCAGTGTGGCATAGACTAAATCCTGCTTCGCCCTTAACCCAATAGCAATAGCCTTAGAGGGCGAAGCCTATATGAAATAGAACTTAAGTTACGTACTGTAACTACGATTCTATGAATATAGGCGCAGCCCTCTAAGCTCTGGGCCCCACTGGTTCTTGAAACCAGTGGGGCCCACAACAAATATCAGATGAAGTGAGTCCTACTGTTTTTATCCACTTTTAACTTTAATATTTGGTATGTCCACCTTTTGCAGCAATTCAAAAGAATCACACAGCTGTGTCCTAAGACTCTTGCATCACCATCAATTTAACCACGATCACACCTGACAATGATTACACAAGTAATTTGGCTTCTTCTGTGAAGGAACATGATTGTGTGACATTTACAGTGAAATCGGCCTAGCTTGTTTTTTGTAAGGAAAAAGAGGTAAATCTCCTTATGATGGCTCTATTCTATGGTTTATAGAGCATAATGATGACTTTGTATATATTTCATTCGTTTTATGGGTATTTTAATGGCCAATTGAACAAAAACAACTGAACCCTCTTAAATGTATGCCAAGTGTTCTAATAACTTTGGCCACCAGTGTATGTTTTGTTCAATAAATGTCAAAATTATTTTAAAATATTATACTTTTATTATGTTCAATAAAAGTGTATTTTCCTAAATCTTGAGACACCTCAAGATTTTATGCACACTCCGACAGTGGGAACAACCGGGCAAACACATTAAATGGTCGCTGACGGAGCGTGCATTCGGAAATCAAATAAATAAGGCAGAGTTAACAATCACAAAGCCATGTCTAAACTACTGAAAGCAAGCTAGCACATAAAAGCAAGCTATATGAAGTGCATGCACTATCAATATGGTGGGTTACATGAACGGAAATAATGATATTTCTATTCGCAAAAAAAAACAGTATCCGCACACCTGCTTTTAGAGCAGGGCCACCAACTTTTGAGCAGGGCCACCAACTTAAAAAGCTTATTGTCAAGGGCTGTGGTGTATTTCAAAGATCTTTATGATTAAGTTCAAACAGAAGTTGGAAGATTAAGATTTATTGTGGGTTTAATTTTTAAATTAAAAAACTATACTCAAGAAATAATGTCCCCAGTTTTCATGTCACTACCGAAACACAAGAGTTTTAGTCCATTAGCTGAGCCTGGTTTTTAGCCACACCCCTGCATTTTTGACCAGGCAGTGACACTGCATCCCTGTTCCTCATGGCTGAATGGTAAGTAGCTAAATCCCATACTTTTGATATAAATCTGTTCCAAAATCTGAAAATCGGCGTGTAACCTTAAGGATTGTCACTACCGAACACATATTCTCTTCAATTAAGTAAACGTTTTGGGGTTTTATGCAAAGTATTATGTTTATATGTGTGTACACCTCTTCAAAGACGTGTATGCTAGCCATGTGCTTGCTAGCATTCTTTAGTTATGCTCAAAGTTAGCTAGAATTGTCACTTACGAAACATATGGTAAAGTTTCGGTAGTGACATGATCATTTCGGTAGTGACAAAATGGAATGGTAAGTAGGTAAATCCCATCATTTTGAAATAAATGTGTTCTAAAGTCTGAAAATCAGTGTGTAACTTTAAGAATGGAACACATATTCTCTTAAATAAAGTAAACGTTTTGGGGTTTTATGCAAAATATTATGTTTGCAAAGCTATTGCTATAGCCATGTGATTGTTAGCATTCTTTAGTTATGCTAGCAAAATGGAATGTTCAATCATCTATTTTCAGTGTTTCCCTTACCATTGCCTTGGAGGGACCTCCCGTCCATCCTGAAAGACCCCAAAAGCCAAAAATACGGACTTTTAGACCGTTAAAATTTTTAGCATAAGTCAATGGAGTTTAACATAGCGAAAATTAGCATCGTGGCTAGTGGACATTTTTGTTTGAGTGAGAGATGATGAAATGAAAATATTTTGTTGCCGTAGCTAGCTAGGGCTACATAAGTAGTGTGACCACAGTTTAGTCTATGTCTTCTGATGTTAGTAACTATGTAGGCTAACATTAGCTAGGCTATGTTTTGTGGACTAAATGTAACATGTAGATAATGCTGATTTCTATCTGAAATTGTTCAGGGAGAAAGAATCATAAGACACCAACATGCCAAAAGGAATTAGAAAAAGTGGAGCAGAGAGGCTGAGAGAATACAGACAAAGAGTGAGGGATGACCCAGTGAAACACCAAGAATATTTAAGGAAGGAAAGAGAAAGAAATAAGAAACGAAAGGAAGAAGGAAAGTTGAAATGTATCAGCGATTTATCCAACAGGGAGCAAAGGAAGGTCAGAAAATCATGGAGGAAAAGACAGCAAAAGCACAGGGTGTTGGTGAAAAGACAGAGCGAGATGGAGACATTTTGCAGGGCTTCCACACCACCTAGCACTTCTAGTGAGGCTGATCAGACACCAGAGCATAGACCTGCAGACAAGAAAAGGAGAAGGGCAAAAATGTGTAACTACAGAAAATTACAGAAGCTAAAGCAGAAGGTCAAAGACATGCAGCGGAGGGAAGCAAAATATTTTTAAAAAAGGTGTCAGAGGTTAAGGTTGATGTTGACATCAGACAAGTCAAATTGTTCCCCAAGAACGAAAACTCGGAAGGATGTACAGAAGCACAGTGTTCCTGCTCATATCAGAAAGACCCTTCTTTTTCACAATACACTTATGCACCAAATGAAGAAAAAATACAAGTCTGTCAGCTATAAAGAGAAAAATGCATTCAGAAGAGCTGTCTCAGACAGGTTGCTCAGAAAATACAAACTTGTTAATTTGCTCAGAAAAACAATAGGTATCTCCCACAAAGAGTTCAACAAGACTGTAGACAAGCCACAGCCGAGGTTCACCTATCAGAGAACTGGTAATAAAAAGACCATGGACATAGTCAAAATGTTCTTAAGTCAAGATGACAATAGTCGGGCATCAGCGGGGAAGAATGAAACAATCACAAGATTCAAAAAGAAGAAACAAAAGAGGTTCCTCTCTGACACGATGCTGAATTTGCATCAGAAGTTGATGCTGGAGATGCCTCATCTGAAGCTGTCCTATTCACTTTTCTGCAGGACAAAACCTTTTTGGATTGTTGCCCCAAACATCAACAACAGGGAGACGTGTCTGCAAACTGCATGACAATGCCCAAATGAAAGCAAAGTCGCAGAGGAGTTGTGCTGTGACACTCAGGCTAAAGCTTGCATGTACAGGGAATGTCACATGGTGGTACCAGTGGCTCACGAAAAAGAAGATTATGAAAAAGAAAAGGACGGAGAAAGAGAGAAGATCACTGTGACAAAAACGGTTAAACAGAGATGTGAGGGCAGCCCAGAGCACCTTTTGGAAGATTTTGAGAGAGAAATGAAAGCCAAAGTGTGCAAGCACCACTTCAACATCCATCACCAGTATACACAGCTACAATCCCTGCACAGATCTCTGAAAGAAGACGAAGCTATTCTTCACATTGACTATGCAGAAAACTGGCAGTGCAAATATGCAAAGGAGGTGCAGCAAGTCCATTTTGGAGCATCCCACAGGCAGACTACACTGCACAATGCTGTTGTGTACACCATAGATTGTACACTGACATTCTGTGCCTTGTCACCTTCCATGAAGCATGATCCTCCTGCCATTTGGGCTCAGCTTGAACCAGTTCTTCATGTTACAGGTACCGGCTGGTACCGAGTAAACAGATATATATTGATTCTGTAAACAGGAGAAGTGAACGAGACAGGACAACTTTGTTACCGCTCGTTTCAGCCTCGCTCCGCAGAATCTATTTATTCTCAGTTTGCAATTACAACAATAAAAACACTCTTTCCAATTAATTCAAAATGTCCATAAAATGACAATTCCTGTTCCAGTCACAGGTTTCCTTGTATAAGCCTTCAATAGCTCTTAATAGGCTACTACTAGTAGTCATATGGCTTCGCGGTACAGGACCTTACGGCTTTAGTATTTTTAAATGTAAATAAACCTTTTTCTTAACAGATTTTAACAATTTTTACATATTCAAACAGTATCATGACATGTTTTCAGAATATTTATACATCAAACCAAATGTACTGGAGCCCAAAATAAACCCCTGAATGACGTGACGCTGGATGAAAGTTTACCGCGGCGCCATGTTGTGATAATCGCGGCACGCCAGTAACCCCATTCATCATGTTATATATTCACATTTTGTTACCACTCTTCTTCCAAACAACTCAAATATTGCTCGACAGGTTCATAAAGTAAACACCATGGCTTACAACTTCACAAACCTGTAAACAGGAGAAGTGAACGAGACAGGACAACTTTGTTACCGCTCGTTTCAGCCTCGCTCCGCAGAATGAGGGAAACAGGCCGTGATGCCGTAAAAGCCATAAAGCGACTGTTGTAAACACATGAAACAAAGTGCCCCGCTGCCTCCTGCTGGCCACAGACGGGAATAACATGTTAATTCCCCACAACAAAATAAGTACCCTGCCTACTGTAGACACATTAAAAGCATGTCAATGCTATTATCAAAACAAAATACATTATCATAATTGTGACTTCACAATTGTGGCGTCACATTCAGTTCCTGAAGGCGAACCATGCAAGGATCCAAAAGCTATTCTTCATCAGCAATGGGCCGACCATGCAATATAGAGGAAAGAAGAACTTCTATCTCTTGAGCACCATTCCTTTCCAGATGGGATTTACCGCTGTAAACTGGAGTTTCCTGGAAGCTGGTCACGGGAAAGGGCCTGCCGATGGCGTTGGAGCCACCATGAAGAGAACTGCTGATTCACAGGTAGCCAGGGGTACTGTAATACCCACAGCGAAAGCCCTCTATGACACACTCCTTCCTCTCACCAAAGTCAAGCTCCTCTACGTGGAGGAAGACCAGATAAACAGAGTAAGCACACTCCTTCCAAAAGAGCTGACCACCATCAAAGGTACACTGAGCATTCATCAAGTAATCTGCACTACGCCTAGCACGATCCATTATAGAGTGCTCAGCTGCTTCTGCAACAGAGAGGCCATCTGCCCCTGTTTCGACCCATCGTCCACCAACATTGCACCACAAGTACAGCCTGGAAGAGATGTAAGAACATCTGAACCAACAGCCCCAGAAGATGGAAGCCATTCCACTTCAAGCTCTGGGTGTGAAGGGACTCTCTGTCCAGTTGATGACGTCACTAAAGACCTTGTTGGAAAGTGGTGTGTCATCACATATGATGATGACCCATATCCTGGAATCTGTGAAGGTTGGGACCACGGAACGTGTCTCTTCAGCGTCTCCGCTTCCTCCGCCACGGATTTGACAGAGCTCACGACCGAGTCGAACAGCGGCCCGAAAAGACCATCAGGACTGATGGGGCCGTCCAGCAGCTCCCTCTTAAGGTTGTCCGGAATAGAGGACCGGTGAAGCCAGGTGTTCCTGGCCGAGTTGCGTCTGCCACGTCGCGATCCGTGACGTGGCCACGGCGATGGAAGCGCACAGCGTCAGGATCGCACTTGACGCTTTACTCATCTCGGCCATCTGCTAGGATGATAACGGCGTCGGCTGGATCGCCATCTTAGAGAGCGAATAAGCCAGGAGGCCGCCGCAGACGCCTGGTAGGCACACTGGTGGGACCGGTCCTGGAACCGGCCTGCCAGTTGGTCCTTCATGGAAGGAGGAGCCGGACACCGTCCGGCCACGGTGTTGGAGGGTTTCACGCCGAAAAATCCCGTCAGTTTCGCCTCCAACGGGGGAACTGGAGGAAAGCCATGGTCCGTGAACCTCTCCATCTTCGTCAGCGGCGCGTAGGTGGACACCGGGGACTTCAACTTGCCCGGTTCCAACGCCGCCGCTGACTGATACCTCACGATGGCCGGGAAGCGTGGCCACACCAGGTCCCGCTTCACCGACTGGATGGCGGAGAATTCTCCGCTCATCTCGTCCAGAGGTGTGGAGGCTTGCGCCGGTGGGACAGTGAGGTTTCTATATGCCGCCGCCCTCTCGATGATGTCCGGAAGCTCCCGGAGAAGGCCACCTATCGCCGGCAGCGCGGTAACGGCGGAGATGGGAACAGCATCAACTGGGACGGGGACCTCAGGATTCCCTGAGCGTGCACCCAGTGAGCAGTCATCCACCTCCTGCTCCTCCAGCCGGAGAAGAGGGGTCAGATGAGACCTTAAGTTACGTACTGTAACTACGATTCTATGAATATAGGCGCAGCCCTCTAAGGCTATCGCTATTGGGTTTATCCCTCGCGCGCATGCGCAGTACTGAAAGAACTTTAGTCCACGCCCACCTGTAGTGTGGGCCCCACGCAGGTCCGCACCCCCTCTATAATTCGGGTGCGGACCTGACAATCGGCTCCCATAAAACAGCTTTTTCTTCAGCTATTTCAGAACCAGTGGGGCCCAGAGCTTAGAGGGCTGCGCCTATATTCATAGAATCGTAGTTACAGTACGTAACTTAAGTTCTATTTCATATAGGCTTCGCCCTCTAAGGCTATCGCTATTGGGTTATGGGCGAAGCAGGATTTAGTCTGTGCCACACTGGTTCCGTTCGGTACCATAAGCACAAACACACCTACTTCAAGACATGCCCAGCCATTGTGTCATATCGCAATGACACCACAGAAAACCCCATATGTGTCCAAGCACAGCATAGTAGAATATACACATTCTCTATGGTGAGGTGAAGGCTGGGAACAATAAAGCCTACTGCTGCGAGAAGCGGAGACGGAGGTTACGTAGTGTAACAGTCCAGCGAGGAGCAGAGTAGGGAAAAGACAGCCCCCCGTGAGCCGACCGGCAGGGGGGGATAGCACTCTATCCGATCACTCTGACAAAACACTCAGTACAGAGTGAGTCATGGAGAAACGGGAAACATCCCGTAGATAGAAGCGAATAAAGGAGCAGGGGGAAGACCAAGAAGCCGCAGTGCAAATGTCTTCCACCGTCATCCCTCCGTGCAGAGCCGCGGAGGATGAAATTCCTCTGGTAGAGTGCGCTCTGATGCCCTGCGGGGGATCCATCCCCGCGGAGAGATACGCCTGTGAAACAGCCTCACACAGCCAGTGTGACAGCCGCTGTGCAGACAGGGGATGCCCCTGAGACTGCTCTCTGTAGTGCACGAATAAGCGCTGAGAGCGGCGCAAGGCAGCCGTGCGCGCAACGTAACAGGATAGTGCGCGCACCGGGCATAGGAGATGAGACGTGGCTTCCTCCTCAGAGTTGTGAGGAGGAGGGAAGAACCCATCCAAAGTTATCACTCTAGATCTGAAGGAGCTAGTGATGCTCTTAGGCGTAAACGCCGGGTTAGGGCGTAAAATAGCCGAGCTACCATCTCCTTGGATCCTGAGACATGAAGGAGCCACAGAGAGAGCAGACAAATCACTGACTCTCTTCGCTGACGTCAGAGCCAACAGCAGCGCTGTTTTGGCTGACAGAAACTTAAGCGGAACCTGATCCAGGGGTTCAAATGGAGCTTTGACCAGCGCGCGTAAAACCAGCGCTAAGTCCCACTGAGGGGCCAGGGAACGTGACACTGGCCTGTGTCTCCGTACGCCCCTCAGGAAGCGTTTCACCAAAGGGTGACTAAACACCGATCTGTCGCCGAAACCCTCGTGACAGGACGAGATAGCAGCGGCGTATATCTTCACTGTGCTAAAAGCCAAATTCCTGTCCACCAACAGTTGGAGGAATGAAAGCTCATGAGGCAGGGGACACGCGATTGGGTCCAGGCTCTTTCCTACACACCAACGCTGAAAAGCGGTCCATTTGGCTGTGTAAGACGCTCTGGTAGACGCTGCTCCAGCGCCTTGAATAGTGCGCACAACGTCTTGGGAGAGGCCCAGCCTCTCTAAGCGTTCCCGTTCAGCGGCCAGACCCACAGACGCTGGCCTATCACCGGGTAATTCCTGATCGCTCCCTCTGCCTGAGAGAGAGTGTCCCCGCACCACGGGAGTTCCCACGGGCGGCCTGATATCAGTCGCTGCAGGCATGGAAACCATGACGCGCCTGTGCGCTCCGGAGCTATCAGGATCGCCAACAGTCGTTCTTCCCGAACCCGATCCAAGAACCGAGGGATCAGAGGGACAGGGGGGAAAGCGTATAGCAACATCCTGGGCCATGGCCGATGCGCAAACGCGTCCACTCCCAGCGGGGAATTGTCTCGTGTGCTCAGTGAGAACCAAAGAGCGCACTGTGCGTTCTCGCTTGCGGCAAACAGATCCACGTCCGCTTTGCCGAACCTGTCCCAGACTTGGGTAATCAGGTCTGGGTCGAGGTTCCAGTCTCCCTGACGGGGACCTCCCCTTGACATAATGTCCGCCCCTTTGTTCAAAATGCCGGGGATATACACTGCTCTGATGGAGAGCAGGTGTGTGTGCGCCCAGCGTAGCAGCCGTCTGGCTATGTCCAAGTGTGACAGCTGCCGCTGAGTCAGACTCAGGGACAGACTGTACCTCAAGAGGAAGAGCGCTCTTTAAGGGATGATTTTTTTGTTTTAATACAAACATATCATCGACAGAACACACAACCCCCCCAACCAGTCATTGCCTTCTGGGCTGCTTCCTCGGCGGCTCCAGAGGAGGGTTGGTCCAGGTGCAGGCGACACGATTGGTGGTCCTCTGGACCTGACGTGGCGCTCGGGTCTGGAAAGCCCAAGGCGGCGGTTGGGTCAGGGCCGCGACCGGTGCCGGAGGTCGAGACATCACCGCTGCAGCCGCAGCAGGGCGTCTCCGTCTGGTGGTGTCCCGGTGATCGCGGCGATCCCCCCGCTCATTCACCGGGCGCGGTGGCGGAGGAGGTTGGGACCACGGGACGTGCCTTTTCAACGTCTCCGCCTCCTCCGCCGCGGACTTGACGGAGCTAACGACAGAGTCGAACAGCGTTCCGAAAAGACCATCAGGGGTGATGGGGCCATCCAGCAGCTCCCTCTTGATATTGTCCGGGATGGAAGACCGGTGAAGCCAGGTGTTCCTAGCGAGTTGCGTTTGCCATGTCGTGATGCGTGACGTTGCCACGGCGATGGAGGCGCACAGTGTGAGGATCGCACTCGACGCCTTACTCATTTCAGCCATCTGCTCTGATGATAGCGGCGTCGGCTGGATCGCCATCTTAGAGAGGGAGTAAGCCAGGAGGCTGATATTATTGGCCGCCGCAGACGCCTGGTAGGCACACTGGTGGGACCGGTCCTGGAATCTGCCTGCCAGTTGGTCCTTCGCGGCAGGAGGAGCCGGACGCCGTCCGGCCACGGTGTTGGAAGGTTTGACACCAAAAAACCCCTGTCAGTTTCGCCTCCAACGGGGGAACTGGGGGAAACCCGCGGTCCGTGAATCCCTCCACCCTCGTCAGCGGCGCGTAGGTGGACACCGGGGACTTGAGCTTGCCCGGTTCCAGCGCCGCCGCTGTCTGGTATCGCATGATGGCCGGGAAGCGTGGCCACACTGGGTCCCGCTTCACCGGCTGGATGGCGGAGAATTCCCCGCTCATCTCGTCCGGAGGTGCGGAGGCTTGCGCCGGAGGGACGGTGAGGTTCATGTATGTCGCTGCCCTCTGGATGATGTCCGGCAGCTCTCGGAGAAGGCCGCCTATCGCCGGGAGCGCGGTGACGGCGGAGACAGGAACAACAGGAACAGCAGGAGAAGGGACGGGGACCTCAGGATTCCCTGAGCGTACTCCCAGTGAACAGACATTCACCTCCTGCTCCTCCAGTCGGGGAAGAGGGGTTTAGGTGAGACCCGCACGGGGACCCATGGGCGGAGGAAACCGAGCCAGCCGACTCCGGTTCCTCCTCATCGGCCAGGATGTCCACTGCCTCCTCCAAGGTGTAGGAATCTCCGACCGGCCACACGTCTTCCGAAGCGACGGCGAAGAAGTCCGCCCGCCGTTGTCTCTCGGTGGAGGGTAAAAAAGCACAATATGGGCAGGACGCCAACGGTGAGATGGCCATGTTGGCGTGCTCCGGACCCAGGCATGCTTCACAACGGCCGTGGGGGTCGAACCCCATGATGTAGCCCGTCTGGCAAATAGACCGTCTGGCAGACCCGGATTCCTCTCTGAAGAGCGGTTGATTTCTTGACGGAAGTCATCGTTCTTAATCAGTCTCGCATGAAAGCTGAAGAAAAATGGGAGCCGATTGTCAGGTCCGCACCCGAATTATAGAGGGGGTGCGGACCTGCGTGGGGCCCACACTACAGGTGGGCGTGGACTAAAGTTCTTTCAGTACTGCGCATGCGCGCGAGGGATAAACCCAATAGCGATAGCCTTAGAGGGCGAAGCCTATATGAAATAGAACCGCACGGGGATCCATGGGCGGAGGAAACGGAGCCCGCCGACTCCGGTTCCTCCTCATCGGCCAGGATGTCCACTGCCTCTTCCAAGGTGTAGGAATCTCCGATCGGCCACACCACCTCCGAAGCGACGGCGAAGAACTCCGCCCGCCGTTGTGTCTCGGTGGAGGGTAGAAAGGCGCAGTACGGACAGGACGCCAGTGGTGAGATGGCCAGGTTGGCGTGCTCCGGACCCAGGCATGCCTCACAACGGCCGTGGGGGTCGAACCCCATGATGTAGCCCGTCTGGCAGATCGGGCAGATCCGGATTCCCTTCTGAAGGACGGTTACTTGTTTGGCGGAAGTCATCGTTTTCAGTTTCAATTTCAGTCTCGCACGAATGCTGAAGAAAAATGGGAGCCGATTGTCAGGTCCGCACCCGGGTTATAGAGAGGGTGCGGACCTGCGTGGGGCCCACACTACAGGTGGGCGTGGACTAAAGTTCTTTCAGTGCTGCGAATGCGCGCGAGGGATAAATCCAATAGCGATAGCCTTAGAGGGCGAAGCCTATATGAAATAGAACTGATTTCTTCTCTCAGCATAAGAATCAGTATTTTCTCATTTCGTTTAATGTTGATGTGTATCTTTTGTACTTAGATAATGTTCCGGTGTATGTGATCGAGCAATCGGTGAGCATGCTCATCACGTCACTGATTAGCGAGTCCCCAAGCTCATTCACATCACAGTAACACCTGGTAGGTCCTTAGCGCAGAATCAGTGAGTTAGCTAATGTAATAATGACATAATCAGTTGTTCAAGTTAACAGTTTGTTGTATTGCATTCCATCATCTAGCTGTACCGCGTGCATGTTACTCTATATAGTGTACTGTTAGCTTTATATCTAACGTTAGCTTTACCTCGTGTAGGTTATACTCTGCATAGTGTTACTCTTAGCTAGCTGACTAGCTGGTCAGCTGGCTAGCTAGCTGGTTCCCTCACATTAGTGTGTCACTTGTAGAGGTGGGATTTACGGCTCTTTGAAGGGAGCCGGATCTTGTGGATCCATTCCTTTCAAAGAGCCGTTCAAAAGACTGGCTCATTTTTATATGTATTTATTTTTAAGAAGCCAGCCTGGGGGTGACTCATTTTATCTGGGAAATAATGGGAGGAATGATAGGGTAAGATTTGGATCAGAATCATTCAAACTTTTCAAACATTCAAACAAAATATATACTATTGGTGGGATATCTGAGTTTGAATTATTCTGAAATATTGATTAGAATTTCATTTGGCAATGACCTGTGTGGACTAGATTTTAATGTCTGATCTGCATTCGTTGTAAACATTCCACAAGGTGGCGCCACATCCCTCTGCTTTGACTATACCTGAGCAACATCAGTGCAAATTTTAGTAAAGAAAATGTTTTTGATAGAAATTGTTTTTGTGCAAAACAATACTTCCTTGCATATCACACCGCACGTGTACTCTGCTGCGCTCCTCCCCTTGTGCCTGTTCTCTGTCTCACTCAGTGGAGAAGCAAAGGAGGAGCTTGTGTGTGCATCTGTGTGAAACACAGCAATTAAAAAAAGAGGGGGAAAAAAGAACGGCTCGCAACTTTCAGTTAAACTGTACATTTTGTTCCCTAAGCCGCCAAGAAATTTGACTTTCCCAAAATGGACTTCAAAGTCTTTAATGAGTCGAACATTGAAGTCATCGAAGAGGTGTTTGAGTTTCTACTGCAGAGACCAGACCTTGGTGGGTTGTACACTTTAACCTCAGCACTAGTTCTGCTCTTAGATGCTTGTTTAGGAAGGAAATCCTCTTATGATTTCTGGTGATTAGTAGTTCTCTACCTAAAAAAGCGTCTGATAAATGACTGTAATATAATGTTTGTATCCACATTTGAAATGTTCTCCCATCATTTAAAGGCACTATAATATAATCAAAACTAAATTTGACCAACTGATATCAAATGATGTCACTGAGCTGTGGTGTCCTACTCCAACAAATAAGCCCTACGAGTGATTTATTATTATTTTTTTGGTCTTTTAACACTTTTATAGCTGGACCGACTGCTGACAGGGACCCCTTCAAATACGAAAACTGGTTGAGTGAAGACGGCCTATGTCACAAAGCCATCGCCCTGATGAAGCATACATCCGAGGAATCAGTTGTAAAGGAGAAGATGATGATGACCTTTTCCTATCGCCAACAGATGGTGCACAACCCAGAGAAGTCATCTGAGATCTTAACTGTGTTCCCAGGACTCCTGGATATACCGGGCATGGTATGTGAAATGTTGCTATGAATAACTGCATCATTGTCTTCGTTTTCTAATATAGGCTGTTGCCAGAGGTTTGATTCCGGGGCCGACACGGTACGCCATCACCAGGATTTGCAACGTGGAATCCTCTTTTGATTTATTTTTCACTCAAGAGATCATCAACATTATTGTCAACAGGATGTGCAATCTTCCGGGCCACCATGAATCACACCAAATTCAGGGTAATCAACTCCACCCTCCGGTTTGATGACAAGCTGAACAGACCTTCCCGTCTCAGAGAGGACAAGCTTGCCCCCATCCTCTCAATCTGGGAGATATGGACACATCGCCTCCCGATGCTTTTCAACTCTGGGAGAGATGTGTTTGTTGATGAGCAGCTTGTCCCTTTCAAAGGCTGGTGCAAATTTCGCCAGTATATGCCAAGCAAGCCGGAAAAGTATGGATTGAAAATCTGGGTCACTGCTGATGTTGCCACTTCCTATGCCTGGAAGTGCCAGATTTATACAGGAAAGGCTGCTGGCAATGCTGTGGAGGTGGGCCAGGGAAAACGTGTCGTCCTGGAGATGACAGAGGAGCTCCAAGGGGTCACTGTCACGTGATAATTTTTTTACAACATATTCACTGGTTGGGACCATTAGAAAAAATAAGCCTGAGCTTCCACCCAAACTCCTGCAGCTGAGAGGGAGACCTGTCCTGTCCTCTGTTTTTGCCTTCACAAAGACAACCACAGCGGTGAGCTACATTCCCAAACGGGGGGAAAATGTGATCCTTCTCAGCAGCAAACATCGAGCTGTCAATGAGGATCAGGAAAGGAAACCTGTGATCATCACAGCTTATAACCGCTGCAAGGGAGGTGTTGACAACTTGGACAAGGTATGAGCCTTTACACATTTAAGATAAGATAAGATAAGAGAGACTTTATTAATCCCGCCGTGGGGAAATTCACGTTACAGCAGCTCACAACAATAGAAAAACAGAATATAGAATAGAATAGAATATACAATAAACAATATAGTGCAAAAAAAACAAGTGTGCAAACAATAGAGTGCCATAAGAAAAAGCAAACAGATAAACAAGTAGTATTAACAAATTAAATATTAAATATATTTACAAGGTGGTGGAGGGGTAGATGATTGACTGGTTGTTGGGGGGGGGGGTATTGCACAGGTCCATATAAGAGAGGAAAGATTAGACTGTTGACTAGACTGTTGGGTTGAACAGCCTAACAGCGGTGGGGATGAAGGACCTGCGGTAGCGCTCCTTCCTACACTGTGGGTGACGGAGTCTGCCGCTGAAGGAGCTGCTCAGCATCTATTCCAAACTTAGCCTACTTATTCTTACTGAAATAATGGGCTTGTCTGAGATATACTGTATTTGGTGATTTTACTTTTTTTAGTATTCAGTAGGCTTATTTGTTATTTTGGTCTTTTGTAGGTTATCGGCACCTATAGCTGCAGAAGAAAGACCTGTCGGTGGCCACAGGTTATTTTCTTCAACATGATTGATGTGTCTGCCTTCAACTCCTTCGTGCTTTTTGCTGCTGTGGATCCCACCTGGAACCATGCAAAGACACACAGGAGGAGGCTTTTCTTGGAGGAGTTGAGGAAAAACCTGGTGTCTGCAGAAATGATGTGGAGACATCGCCATACAATGCCTGCTGCTACTATGGTGCAGGATTCACAGGCCTCAGCAGCTGCTCCCACAGTGGCCCCTGACACTGACACCACCGCCAGCAGCTCCTAAAAGAAGAGGGGACTGTGCTGGATGTGCACAGGAAAAAAAAAATTGACACCTGTTGCATCAGGTGTGGCAACTTCACCTGCAAAGAGCACAAAGTCCTGTGCTGCAAGTCCTGCTGGATGGACTGAACTCTCTCTCTGAACTCCACTCACCTCCACATGCGAGCGTGCGTGCGGGCACACACACACACACACACACACAAACCACACACTTTTTGTTCTATAAATTGTACTAAAAGTTAAAATGTATATAGTTTGTTTACATCACTTGTAGATCCATCTTCTGATTTTCTGCAACATACTTGTTCAGAACATATCAGTAACATATTGTTCTGTTTTGAATGTTCAATTTGATTTTGAATGTTGATTGTGGTTCACAGAATTGTGGAAGTATGTAAAATAAATATTTATTGATAAATCTGATGCTAATTTAAAAATTGTGGAAATAGTGCAGTATTTTTACAGATGTTTTATCACCAAGAAATGACAAGCATTTTATGCATAGGCCTATAATGGGGAAATGGCTGATTTTAGTGGTGAACAGTAAAAATGACAAATTTTACTATTTTTCTCAAAAATGAAACCCTAACATTACAGAATGCATGATTATATTTTGGCTATGAGATTAAAAAATGTGGTTTTAATGGGACATTTTTGTCCTCAAATGACTTAAGAGGGTAGTAAATTTTAAATCTGATGCTTCACAAAAACTAATAATGCATCAAAGTTAATATTTTGGCTAATCTTTGACATATCCAAGACTGATTTAAAAAAAAAAAAAAAAAAAAATCCCCCAGCCCCCCAACATTTGTTATATGGAAAAGAACTCATTTTTTGTGTGTTTTTTCCATAAAAAATATTAGCATCATGTAATCAAACTGGCATTTAAAGGGTTAAAATCCTGATAATTATTCAATATTTGATCGTTTTGATCAGGACTGAAGTTGATCAAAAGACTTAACCCAAAAAGGCAGAAAAAAATATTAATCTACTATTTTTATAGCAGTTTTTGGAAGTGGACATTTTTGTCCTTAATGACTTAAGAGGGTAGTAAATTAAACTGATGCCTGAGGGTTAAGCACTGCCCACTAGCGATAGCCTTAGAGGGCGAAGCCTATACAACTTCAAGTTTCCTCATTGTTCTATACTGCTTCCTGTGATTTGTATTTAAAATTGCGGTGCACCAATCTTTTTTTCTGGAGAGAGAGGATGTGAGGGTTGTAACCCTCTATTTTCTGTGTTTAGTCATGCATAGATGGAAGAGGACTAGGGACAGCCATGCCCCTGTGGGGAATTACCCCCTGGAGGCACAGAGGTGTGGCTCACCTAACCATTTTAAGCCTCACAACTTTGAAAACCACTTCTGCATCGGCCGGAAATGTATTTAATTATTTAATTAATATTGTATTTTTATATTTTATTTTATTTTATGAACTTGGAGATTTACATAGACTTTATTTAAATGTGACATTGAGAAAGAGCTCTGTTATTTCTAAATGTGAAAATAAAGTATGGGTTGTTTCATACAGTGTGTGTTGATTTCTGTTTTTCTTTAAATGACACTAATAGGAGTGAATCTGTATTTCACTCTCAGGGAGCTACATTAAGTTAAAATACACACTAGATAGATATTATATAACTCTGGGTGGAGTTGAGTAGTGTTGATGTATTACTCTGTACAAATGAAGGATAACTTAAAAGAGTTACTCGGTCTTAGAATTTCACTCTTACTTGACCATATACAACTCTTGTTGGAGTTACCTGGTGTTAAAATATCACTCTTCATAGATCATATTCAACTCTAAACCACTAAATTGAGTAGAATTAACTCTGAGAAATTGACTCTTTTGCAAGAGTAGATTTTACTCTTTTTAGACTGGGACCAAATGTTGCTGCACATCCAGAAGTTGCGGCCGGGATGACAATGGAGGTAGTGTTTGTATGGTTATTTCAATTCTAACAGCTCCTCTGAAAACCAAGCATCTGGTTGGACTTCCTCCCTCAATATCCTCAAAGACAGGTTTCTGTAGATCAGCCACTTGATTCGCCTTTAATGGCAGAAATAAAGTTGTTTCCGCCCGGTTTCGAACCGGGGACCTTTCGCGTGTGAGGCGAACGTGATAACCACTACACTACGGAAACTGTTACGACATGCCTGACGGACCCCGGTAGCTTTCCATGCCCAGCTGCGACATAGGCTGAATCGCAATTCACCCCTGAGCCCTTCCCCTCCGTTTTGCGCGTTCACGTGAAGGGGTAGGGGTGTCCCAATTCTCTTGTGATTGAGGGGTAGGGCCAAGTGCTACACGGACCTCCAAACGGAGATTTTTCAGGGGCACACTACAAACCGAGGGTTAGGAGAAATCTCCCAGAATGACCTACGAATCAACTGGAAGATCATGGGGACGCTACACTACCCTCCTGGGAACCGAAGAAAAAAAACTGTCTTCCAATTTCTATTTTTTTGTGATTTCCTACCAATCTAAGGTTAAATAAACATCTTACAATTTAGACTTTTTGAAATTTATTTTTAATTTTAATTTTACAACATGTCCACTGTGGTGGACCATGGGACCATTTTAGTTAAAACTTAAAAAATCAAAAAATGAACATATTATGGCTGCAGAGTGATATTGGACCTGGAATACATTCACCATGAAAAAACAAACAAACAGAACACTTCAAATCCTAAACTGATTGAGAGGATTGTTCATTCTTCTTTATTTCTTCCTTTGCATGTTTCATTTTTAACGGTGATACTCCTGGAAGCAGTTTCTCCTTTTGGTAATGCAGAGAAACATCTTGCATTTTGTACACCTAATGTACGTCTTGCCTTTGCAGCCCCTGTTTCTGCACCTTTCTGCATGTTTGATATCAACCATTTCTGGCATGTGTGTGGCACCTAGTCTGCGCACAGATGGCTCTGGTTGTGGGATCCTCATTTTGGTTGGTGGCTCATACTCTTCTTCACTGTTTTCATTGCTGTCATCAAGTTCTGGACTTTCCAACAACTCTTCAGCCAGGTGCAATTTGAAGTCCAGGTACTGTTGGGTGTGCTTTGCTGGTTGATTGAGCATTTTTCTGTCAGACTTGTATTGGATCCAGGAGTTTGTTATGGCAACATCAAAGAAGTGGGTAATCACCCGTGATGTCCATTTCTTGGTCCTGCTTGACATGCGATAAAAGCTTAGCATGCGGTCACATAGGTCCACGCCACCCATGTTGTCATTGTACTGTCTGACCACTGCTGGTCTTCTCACCTGGACCTGGACTTTTTCTTTGTTTGACCATCTGGTGCAGATATCTTCAGGATCCTTCCCATGTACTGTGGAAGCCATCAGCACTGGTTTGTTGTCGAACCATTTTGTGATTGCAAGTTCAGGACTCTTTCTGACCACAGACACTGATGCTCCTCTCCCCTCTTTTTTCAACTGCTTGTCTTCTGGCAGCTTGCATGGCTTTGGGATTCTGTTCTTCATTATGGTTCCAGTTGCTGGGAGGCCCTTTGCCAGCAATGCATCCATGAGATCAATTGTTGTGAAGTATCTGTCGAAGAATAGGTGACTTCCTGTGGGAACAGATTCAACCATGCGTAGGACTGCTGCTGCTCCAACACCCATTCTTTGGCCCTGGAATGTATTCTTCCCTTGGTATACTTCAAAATCCAGCATCAGACCATTTGGAGAAGCAAGGACAAAGACCTTTAGGCCAGTAGGGTTTGGCTTGCCTGGAACATATTGCCTGACTGGACAGCGGCCTGTGAAAGGAATTATTTGCTCATCAATGCAGACCTTCTCAGACCTCGGAAGGCTGAGACAGCCTTGCTTCACACGGTCAAGTAATGGCCTGACTCTCCAAAGAATGTCTGCTTTCTTTGTTTCCTCTGTTACATCCAGGTCATCAACAATCTTCAAGCTTCTCAGCTTGAAGAATCTATCTCTTGTCATTTTGCTGCTTATGACTGGCACTTTTGTTTTTTTGGCCCAAAACATTTTAATCCTGGGATAACCCAGGCAGGCCATGTGGACTGATATGCCAAAGAAGACCTTTATTTCTTGTGGTGTAGTATTCAGAAGCACCCCGCTGGTTTGTAACTCTCTTTGATTTGTGAAAGCTGCCAGATCTTCAAAGACTTTGTTGTCAATGTACTGGGAGAAGTACTGAATTGGACTCCAGTCTGCACGGGTTGTGGGATCATCTTGACAGTCAGGAAGTCCAGGTAGCCCAGGTGTGAATCTATTATGATGGAAAAAACATGATAAATGAAAGTGAATAACAGGAATAATTAAACTTCACACAAAAATAATTTGATTAAATATAGAGATCAATCAATTAATTAAGTAAATTTGTCAAATTCTCTGATTTAAGCTTCTCAAATGTAAATATTTACTGGTTTCTTAGTTCCTCCAAGACTTTTAAACTGAATATATTTGAGTTGAGGACAAAACAAGACATCTGAGATCGACATTTTTCACCATTTTATGGACCAAACAACTAATTGATAGATTAATTGCCAATGAAAATAACCCTTATTTGCACCCCTAATAAATGCAGTAGGGTGAATTAATGTAGAAAATTTTCTTTTGTACCAAAAGGGGGGCCCAGCAGAGACAGTTTTGGAACCACTGTAGTAGTGTATCACTGGGAACTAATTAAAACATACGTGCTACTCCTGGCCCACAATGGGCGGCGTTTTTCCTGCTTGTCCCTGTCTGTTTCTGTGTCTGAATCTGTCTGCTCAGCTGAGCCTCCTTCATCTTTTTCCTCTTCTTCTTCTTCTTCTTCTTCTACTTCTTCACCATCTTCTACTACCAGGTCCCTCTCATCATCATCTGACAGCTCCAAATCTGAATTTCCCTCAACTATCCTGTAGAGAATCCTTTCTGCTTCAGTTCTGTCTCCTACAACAATGTTGAGTTATTAAGTACATTGAGATGGTCCTGGTGTCCACTATAATTGACATTCCTAAAAGGGCTGTTATTTCAAAACACAAATAATTTATCTGCTTGCAGAACTAAATAAATTATTCCTGACGTGTTAATAAACAAGAACACATATGTTTTTCAGGTTAAAAATAAGAATAAATAAACAATATTTGACTTACCTCTCCTCTTTCCATAAAATATGCTTGTCGCTATGCCAGCCATTTTGGATGAAAAGGAAGGGGGGGTTCCCAGTATCCCAGCCTATCAAATGAGATATCACTGGAAAGCCCAGGATGTCCTCTTTACTAGACAGCAGGGATTGATAGAGTAGCTTAAAAAAGTAAAAGGGGAATGGGCTGGGTCTCAGGAGGCTACCATCAAAGTGAACCACAGATGTAGTATTTTCTTCGTTAATAAGATTTTTAAAATATTCTAACCGTGGTATTATCTTAGTTTAATGTCGTTTCAATGTATTATAGACCTTTTCTTTATAACAAGCATAACACAAAATCGCTAGTATGCCGATGTCTCTACTTCGCTAGTTAGTTACGTTACAACATTGTTTTTAGGCTGATTTGTGCATGACAGTTCTGCATTTTGACATATTTCCATGTCGCATTTCCCCCTTTGATGGCACATGACGAAATATAACTAAAGTCCATCAGCGAAGTTGCTGCACTTGTTACGGCTCCTCTAATATCAGTGCAGACTGGCAGGGTAACGTTAGGAGCGGCTTGCTAGACTACAGAGCACCGCTAACGATATTCTGTCAAGAAGTGGAGAGATTTCTACCACTACCCCTTGTGACTCTGTTCCGAGGGACAAGCCGAAGGGCCAAGCCGAAGCCGTAGGGGTGAAAATGAGAATTGAGATTCGGCCTATTCGCGGGTCTGAAAATCTCAAGTTGTTTCTGTGTCCACGAGGAATACAGGACTTTCCTCGTGGACACGAATCATATTCATATGTCAATCCACACATGTATGTGATCAGTTGAACGGATTGGATTTTGTAGCTGGTGCGCTAGATGTTTTAACACTCATAAATAATTTGGCGTGGCTGTTATGTACAGTTTCCGTAGTGTAGTGGTTATCACGTTCGCCTAACACGCGAAAGGTCCCCGGTTCGAGACCGGGCGGAAACAACTTTATTTCATCCTGAAGAAATTATAAATGATCCTGAAACACCCGGAAGCTGCTTTCTTGATAGTTGTAAATTGTTTGAAAACAGTGGATTTCGTAAATTCTTTACTTTTATTTCAACCAGAACAATAAAAAAATGAATGTTACTCAAAATCAAATAGGCCAATTACATGATGAATAAAGACTCAGTGAAAACAATGGTAAACAAATCCATCAATCAAATTAATATTAATCAATCAGTCTCTGTTTTAGAAATAAAGTTTTGATAAAATCAGGTTATTATGTCTGTAGGTTTAGTGGTTTAGCCACACACAATCAACCAATAGAGGAGTGTTTCCCAAAAGCATCTGTAGGTTAAGTTCATCTTTGTTTCTTTATACTGGAAGTGAATGGAGCAAAGGTCAAAATGAGCCCTTATTTCTGATGAGACTCATCTTGTCCATATGACCTGCTGAGACCAAATATGTCATCCACTGTCTGAACACCAGGTGGCAGTAGTAGCTAACATCGTGCTGTAATTAGAAATTAAGTCTGTTTTTTTCCTTGTAGGGACATTGAGTCTGTATAATCTCCTTCAAGGTTATTGTATGATATATGAATATAGTATATAGCATGGTACATGAATACGGTATATATGGTGTAGAAGAATATGATCATTATATATTGGGTACACAAATGATATATGGGTATGATACCACTAATCCAATCTAGGTACTAGTATATCAGATCACATGAGATTTATGTCCAATATCTGTACATATTGATTCATGAAGCAGCAGAGGGGAAGGCAACTGAAGGAGTCAACGCTTCTCCGTCCTGCACTGTAAAAAGTCACAGTGAAAATTTGTGAAACCCACTAACTCTTAAATCATTAACTCAGTGGATAAAGATGAATTTGTCAATTTCAACTTACAATTGTCAGTTTTCAGGTTCAGAACTGACAACTATGAGTTCATGTCTTGTGACTTAATTCTCAGACTGACTATGGATATTACAAGTTCTGTTGGACACAGTGAGTATTATCTAATTGTACTTGCATCAGTACAAAGTGTACTTGTTTGCTGTTCTCAATCAGTGGATTCAACTAGGTTCTCTCAGTGAGTTTTACCACTATTGAACTTTGACCCAACTATTCTCTACTATTTCAGTCAATTTGAAAATTTAAGGCAGCCAGGAAACATATGTTTTCAAGTTGAAGTGCCTTAATATTTATTGCAGTGTGAAGATCAGATGTCTTCTACCTGCTGATCAAATTAATTCACCTGGTGGCTTAGGGAAGCTCTTCTGCACTTATTGAATTATTTAAGAGCATCCAATAATGGTTCACTACAACCTAAATCTGTGTTAAATTGGAATGAGTGTTGACTGGTTAAATGGATCCTTATTACAAAAATTACTTCTGTCTTTTAACAGAGGGTGGCGCTCTTGCTTTTAACTGTTTTCATTTTAAAAGATATCTCTGCCTTGGAGATCGATGCAGACCTGGATTGTATTTTGAAAGATTGGTGGTCTGGACCTGACCATGACATGAAAAGACAAGAGGGCTGAACATATAGAGGCAAATAATCACTTGATAGTGAGGACTTCTGACAAAGAGTTTTCCTCTCATCAGGGTGAAAAGCCTCTCAAACATTTAGACAATCATGGAGACTAAAACTCTCCATTTGAACCAGACTCTTTTAGTGTTAGCACTCCCACCTATTCAATGGTAGGAAAACTCTGGGAGACATTACTGCTGTTAAATTAAGAATTAGTTTACAAAAGATATTAACCATTAATTACCAATTAACTAAATAAATAAAATATGCAAAGACTTGCTTTCTGTTGCTTTCTCAACTGCTTTCTGTTACTATGGTCTCAATTTCTCATTTGTCAGCTTAGATCTAGCATTGTTTCCTCAAATGTCATGTCATACTTTTTATATTTTTCAAAATATTATTCAATGTAATCCTACTGCTTTTAGTATCTTTTTTTTCTAAATGCATTTTTCCTTCATTTTTTTGTTTATGGCCCTATTTAATATTCATAATAAATAATAATAATACTTTTTTTTCCTGATTTTAGTAAGAGCACTATGGTAGTTGTAGTAGTTCCGTTAGTAATTTCATATTTTTTTTTATATTATGGTCAATTTCTTTTCAGCCAACCTACAGAATCTAACTTCATGTTTATTAACCTCAATAACATTAAAACATATTTCAGCCTACCTACTGTCTAAGTCAAAAAAGGAAAAATAATAAATTGACTTGATTACCTGACTGATATATACACTGTTGCCCAAAAAGTTGGAATAAAATATTTTTTACCTCTTCTCATGAAAAATGAAATTGCGCCAAACAATTGTTAAGCATGAATTTGTTTCACCTGGGTAACTGGGCCTCAGTATGTAATCATTGCACCTGGTCAAAGGTGATTACTGATGTGTATAAATGTGTATAAATAGGAATAAAAAGAGGAATGTGTCTAAAAACAAAATTATTCCAACTTTATGGGCAACAGTGTATAATACCATATTATTGAATGGTGAAGTAATATCATGTTTAAATAATACTGACAATATAATATATGAAGGCATAACATGTGTAGGATATATTTTAATATATAAGATACATTATAACAGAAACCAAGAGGGGAAAACTGTTTTATTAGATCATATCCTACTAACTGTACTGGTAAATAAAATATTTGAATTTCATTTTTAGTTTATGCAGTTACATCAAAGTATTTTGTAATTATGTGGATGTATGTATGATAATAACAATAAGAAATAACAATAATGATCATAGTAATACAGTTAATGTGTTATTAAATTATTATTGTATGAATGCATCTTTGAAAATTATTTTAAAGTCAGGATTTAATTTGAATTAATCATAGTTTACTTTTAAATGTTAAAATTAATTCGAAGCAATTTTCATGTTTGACGCTGCTGTACATTTAAATATAAAATGGTCACAAATGTAATTTGGTGTAAATAAAATGAGAAGGTTTAAATTTGAATTTCCAATGCACTTTAATTCTGTCAATTTTAGGCATTTAAGCAACAAGAATAAGCTTCAAATCATCAACCACAACATTACAAACAACTGATAAAGATTGCTAGAATATTTATATATGATGGAAAAGTACAAGTAGAGGAGACAAATATGAATATATAATATACAAATTAATATTCAAATATTTACAAAGATGCAATGTTATTCAGGTTGTCATACATATTTATTTTTCAAGACAGGAAAATGATGAGTAACACATTTAAAAGTACTAACCTTCAGAAGAAAAATGAATTGTAAGCAATGCATTTCTTTCACTTTTGCAGTTTTTAAATATCTTAATTTTAGAATTTAGAGATAATTTTATTATCTCATCTCATACCTGGAGGAGCATCCGTCTGTCACGTAACACCAGACAAACCATAATATCCAGTCCAGAATAGGGATTCAACTAACCTATCAACAACTAAGTTTGCTGTTCATCTAAAGCTCTCTGAACATCAAAGTCTGCTTTCCAACCTTCATGCCAGAAATCATTTTGTCAGATAAAATGTTTTTTCAAAAGGTGGAAATCTCCTTTGGAATGAAACTCTTCATATCTGCTTCCAAAGTAACAACTACCATCAACGACCATCAAGTCATTTTTAGTTCATCCAGCGGGTTTTGAAAGAGTTTCATAAAACCAAGGGTGGTGAACTTTTCTCAACCCATAGACAAGCATGTAGTCCTTCAACTGAATTTAAAACATGAAAAAAACCCAATTGGAGTTTTGGGCTTTTCACATGATGACAATATATTGGCTATTTTATCAAGTGGTGACCCACCAAACAGTCCATTTCTGGCTCAAGACTCAAAACCAGGAGCAATGGATGCAGCTGACCAAGATGCTGCCATAGAAACCAACACAACAACAAAATCCGCTGCCTCTTAACAGTCAGGGTTTTCAGGGAAGAGGAAAACAGCCTCATTTTCTGAATGACAATCATACATTTTTAAGCTTTGAACGGGCTTCATGGCGACAACACAAGGACAATACAACATAAATTAATGGAAACATATATTCTCACATGTTAATATTTCCCATCCTGGAGGCACCACTGTGTTGAAAATGACACATCCATTTAGTCCAGGCTCATGAAAGTTCTTCAGCTCACAAATAACTATGGAGACCTTCATATCAATTAAAAAAAAAAAAACACCACCAGATTTCCCCAAGAATTGCGAGGTTATATGCTAACACACACAAACACACACACAGAAATTTGTTTTAAAATTTGTGATTGATTTGTGACATTTTTCTCTCTAAAGCAGCTTGTGATTAACTTATTTTGGTCAAAAAAAAATTGAAATGAATTTAACTTGACTAACAAACGTCAGCAAAACACTAAACATCACTGCAGTGCATCTCAAATAGCTAGCTTAGATACTAGCTAGCATACAGGGAAGATACAAGCGTCTGAAAGCTTGTGTTTGAAGTTTCGGGGTTAAAGTCAAGCCTCGCTAAATGATCACATGCAAATTGTGTCAAGGTGAGCAACAAGACCCGGAGGGGCAATAAAAGGCTTCAGTCTTTACAACCTGCCGCCATGATCAAACTTTCCATAAAATGGAGGTTTATGGCCGTTAGCTGGTTAATGGTTTACATGGTGACAGGTGACAGAGGGAGAGAGAAAAAACATGGACGCCAGTTTCATGCACAACCTAGATTTTTAGATGCCTGGATGTCTGTTCTCAGCTCTGAACAGCTGATTGTGTTTCTGTCCATCTCAACAAAATTGAATCTTCATGGTTAATTTCTGTCTGTTTCTACTGAACTGATCATTTCATCAATGATCCATCTGATTGATTTAGTGTTTAGATCATGTAGCTTGTTAGCTAGCTAACCATAGCATCTGGTCAGCTAACCATCACTGTTTTGTTGTTAACACATCTGATTAGCACACTAGCTAATGTATCTCATAGTATCTCATGCGTTAGCAGTGGCTAGTAGTCCCATGTTAACAGTAACTAAACTAGCCTGCTGGCTAGTTAGCTAGCTACCAGTTAGTTCAGGTTAACTAGCTGACTCTTTTGGAGTAGAGACTAGGGCTAAAGACAAGACAGTTTACTGAGTCACAGTAACCTACATTTGGAGACAAATCTACCTGATCACACTGATCACTTTTACAGAGAACGTTACTGGATGATCTACAGACACACCACAACAACCTGGTTCAGACAGTCAACTTGTTTTATTGTAACATTATTAACTAACAGACTCCATGATGGATTAGACCTGGTTGGTAGCAGGTTGGTGACTGAATGTAAAACCTAGACTCAAGAGAGACTCAAACCTACAATGTTCACCAGTCACAGTCACTACAGTCACAATATGTTTGTAGAGATAAAGATGGTGGCAGAATACATGTTTACCATGGCTGAAACAAAGAAACCAAAAAGCAGAGAAAGCCTTGTTCTGATATATTTACAGCAAGTGAATACATAAATACAAGTATTACTGCCTCTGGAACAGCATGTAGACATAACCTCTCCAGTGAAACCAACAGTGATGACATTCTGTTGGTGGGAGAAATGCTGGTATGAAATAAATCAGAGCATGAATCAATATCCCAATATGTTTGTCAGATTTGACTTATATATATTTCAGTCCATCAAGCAGAGACAGAAAGAGAGATAGACAACGAGGAGGAGAGAAGCTACGGCTCCATTCAAACCGCAGGTCTTGATGTTCAACTCTGAATCTGATTCTTTTGGATGTTCCAGGATGTACAGTACTGTGCAAAAGTCTTAGTCTTAAAATCTAGGGTGCCTAAGACTTGCACAATACTGTTGCTATTGACACACATGGTCCAGGACTACAAACCTCTACCAGACTGTTCATATAGCTCTACATATACAGTGGACATTAAAAGTCTACACACCCTAAATGTACTATGTGTTATTGCCTGGAAGCCCAAAATGAAAACCCATTAAATCAGACTTATTCAATTTAATTTTAATAAAAACATCCAGGAAAAACAAGGTGGAAACAAAATGCGACTCATTTCTGAGAGGAGATAAAAAATAAAAAAATAAAAATATCCACTGTTGTCTCCATTATTACCCTGTAAAGACCCAGGACTCCACATCAGCCATCTCACACACACACACACACAGATCGAGTTCACACCTCTTGTCCTCATGAAGCTTGGCTTTATGGCACACAGAGGTTGTAAAGTTGAAACCAGATAAAGGAACCACCAGAGCCCTACAGAAAGACAGTTTTGACCACGGTTACCATGCTGCCTCCAGAGGACGGCAGGTTAGAAACGCCATCCCATCACCGGATGGTTACGAGGTCGCTCCCCCCACAACCTGGGTGTCACCCAGAGGCACCATCGTCATGGAAGTGTCATGTACTTTCCATCATTAAAGAAAATATCCACCTTAAAACATTTGAACAGTATTAAAAACACATATTGGTGATGTATTACTCCTGGGTTAATTTACTAGCCGAAATAGACCAGAATGCAATGCAGTCACCAGACATGTTGAGTTTTGAGTCTCACTTTTCCTCAGTGGAAAAACCCCTCGGTCTCTTCCACTTACTACGCTACTGCTATCACTTCCTCACCTGCACATAAAATCCACAGGTGAATGCATCAAGTTCAAAAGTGGGAACACCAAAACAGTTATTTCAAACACTTGAACACTTAATAACTCCTGAATATATTGAACATCAGACTGATCTGAGCATCTGAGTTTTCAATCTGACACCAACTTCACAGCTACACATTCACATTTCAGTTTTAGGTGTTCAGCTGATGACAATGAGTACAACAGTTAGCTTGAATTCCTGGATCACCAACATTACAAGCAACCAGTAGTAAGGAGGTCAAGGGTCAGAGCCACTAGAGCCTTGCCATATACATCAATAGAAGCTACTGGCTTTAGTTCATTCTAATATTCTACTTACTACTGATTATTTGTTAGGGGCCACATGTCATCAAAAGTCAACCATTCAGGAAGTGAAAACCAGTCTATTATGTGACATTATATAATGGTTTGAATGGTTCAACATTTACCTTTAATTTAATAGGATAATTAAGTAAATTAATTAGCAGCCTTTTGACCGGGTGACATTGAAACCAGTAACAATGACATGATGGAGACCCACCCTTCCTGCTGAAACACTTCAAAACCTCCTTAACTCCACTTTTGAAGTTTTTATTTAATGTGAAGGTTGACATAATTATTTGTATTGAACAGGAATCGACTAAGTTTAAAGGTTATTATTTAGGGTTTAAATAATAAAATCAGCTGTTTTAACTGGGCGCTGTCACCTTTAGTGACATTTGATGTCTAAAATGATTATCTTATATCTTTAATATTGATGATGAAGCTGCATAAGTTTAAAAGGAATTTCGGCAGTTTAATAAATTAACAAAAGTTGAAATTCAACATTTAATTGCACCTATGTGTGACTACGCGGCAGAGAGGAAGACTCCAGCTCTATTTCTGTGTTGGACAAAATAAATATTGATATCATGTTTTATAATATATAATGACACAAACCAAATAATATGAAAAAAAAAAAGAAAATGTATTTGTATGTATTTTGCGAACAAATGATAAAAGCAGGCGGTTGATAATAAATATCTATAAATACATAAATATATCTGGCTAGATTTCTGCATGTTACATTGAAATCTCAAATTTAGTTTGGTAATGAAATATAGATTCAATATGTATATACTGTATGAAATGTGTGTAGTAACTAAATAGGTTTAAGAAATGAGATGAGATTGACAGCAATACTATGCTTTCTTTGGGTTTAAGGGTCATGAAACCTCCCGTTCAGTTCGGGTGAGAAGGACTCAGGAGGTCACTCACATTACGCAACGTCAATATAATCTGAATCACAACACAAATACACACACATGTAATCAGAATTATTACAGGTTTTATGTGAGTTTACTGCAGCGTGCAGGGGCATTTATTCAGACTAAACTATACCCATCAGTGTAAAACAATAAATCTGCCATAAATCCATAAAGATTCAGATAATTCCTCCTCAGGAAGGAAGCGAGGGGGATTCCTCATCTCAGTTTGTGGTGATATGGTTGTCGGTTTCAAATCCCAACCAGCAGAGTGAAAGAGCAGCGCTGCCGAGGCGCCCTTCAGCAAGGCCTTCATCACCGAACCAAGACAGCTTATATGTGAGGAATTTCAGGAGGTGAACAGAAAATGAAACAGAAATTGCATCCTATTTTATTCTATTCTATTCTAATTCTGTCTCTATTCTAATACTGTCCCAAGATGACTGGAGTGGTGTGTGTGTGTGTGTGTGTGTGTGTGTGTGTGTGTGTGTGTGTGTGTGTGTGTGTGTGTGTGTGTGTGTGTGTGTGTGTGTGTGAGAGAGAGAGCTCTGGGGGGGTCACCTTGGCGTCTGAGACAGCCCCCCGCCCCCCCCCCCCCCCCCCCCCCCCCAGTTCAATAGGGAGGAAGGAGACAGAGCTGCTGGCCCCCAGATGACCCCAATGCTTCCTCCCAGCCATAGATATGGACTTTCGGTGTGTGTGGGTGCGTGTGTGTGGGTGCGTGTGTTTCAATTAGCGTTTCGATGCTATTTTTGTCTGTACAGGTCTAATTACGCATGCGCGACATTTAATGATTTATCCGATTTATTTCTATAGTAAATAATATGAATTATATCTCTGCTTTGTACAAAGATTGTCAGGACGGTAATGACGTGGGGGGGGGGGGGGGCATGAAAACAAATCAAATAATGTGATAAATATAATCCCATTTTCACAGAATGAATATATGATAAGAGTACATTATATGGTAAAAGCAGGCGGTTTAATACGTTATATGAATATATATTCAATATATTCAATATATTTTGGAATATATGATATACGTTATATATGAACCAGTTTGGGACAGTTCTGATGGTTGTCTCTCTTCAGCTATTTTATATTTTGTCACCATATTTTATCAAATTTAAATGTCGAATTTATCTTAAATAATGAAGCTTTGGTTTCAAACATGGAAGCCAGGATCAAATCATTTTCAGAGTTTCCCAAAGCTACAAAATGATTGGAAAAAAAGTAGCCAGTTTTATATACATATTCGTAATTACAGAGGCCTGTAATTGGTCTGCTTGTTAAAAATGTATTTAGGGTTTTTAATTATATTTCTGCTTTTTCAGATGGTTATTATTTCCAAAGCTAAATCAGTAAGATATTTTAAATGTAAATATTATGGAATTGGAAATAGGTATTATAATAATAATAAAATAATATATAATATAATAATAATAATAATAACACTGCTGATTGTAGCCTATTGTTATTATTATTCATTAATAATAACAATAAAACTCATACATTTTACAGAATAAATAATTGATACAGCTTCACAACCAAGGAAATAAAAATCAGTAAAACGGAACAAAAACCGAGCCGCCTCTCGCCGGTTCAGCGTCTTCGGTAGCAGGCTTTGAAATGCAGCGGCAGTCTGTCATGCAAATAGAGGCAGATAGGGAAGAGACTGGGGGGGGGGGGTCTTATTCCTAATAACTTAATGTAATATATATTTACATTAGTGTTTCATTACCTTAACTGAGCACTTTTATTATTGTTAAATAATAAAATCATTTGTACATGAATTGTTGTTCATAATTGCATGTTCACTTATTTACTTTTATTGTTATTAACAGATGTTTCTCTTTCTTTTTCTTGTAATTATCTATGGCCTCACTCCGTATACCTCGATTGGTCCCTTTTAGCATAAAAGCAATTTGGAATAAAGAGAGACAGAGAGAGAGAGAGAGAGAGAGAGAGAGAGAGAGAGGAGGGGGGAGATAAGAGCAATAAAACTCATCATGTGACTGCAACACTTTTAACCTGCAGCTGATGGAGAGAAGCGCAGAGAGAGAGCAGGTGGAGTATTGGACAGGTAGGGAGAGAGACATTGACACTGACTGGGGGAGGGAGAGAGAGAGAGAGAGAGAGAGAGAGAGAGAGAGAGAGAGAGAGAGAGAGAGAGAGAGAGAGAGAGAGAGAGAGAGAGAGAGAGAGAGGAGGCTAGCCGGTCACACCGGTCACACACACCGACAACCCAGCCCGCACAGAGGACCTGGTCAGACTGGGCGACAGACAGCGAGAGAGACAGACAGGCTGGAGCCGCAGTATGCTGAGGACGTCCCGTCACCTGGAAAGATGTACGTGAGTTACCTCCTGGACAAGGACCCCGCCATGTACCCGCACCAGAACCCGGTGACCCGCCACCCTGGCCTCAACCTCAACCCGCAAAACTTCGTCCCCGCCCCGCCACAGTACTCGGACTTCGCCGGCTACCATCACCACGTCCCCGGGCTCAACAACGACCCGCACCCGGGGCAGAGCGGCGGCTGGAGCCCTGCCTACCCGCCTCCCCCCCGGGACGAGTGGACGTCCCACTACGGGCATCCGGGCGCAGCCGGTGGGCCTCCCGCGTCCAACCCGGCTGCGGTGGGTCCCACCCTCGGCTTCAGCCCTCCGGAGTTCCCCGGGCAGCCGCCGGCTCTCCTCCCCGTCTCCCTCAACCAGTCTGCGGGGCAGCTGTCTCCGGGATCCCCGCAGAGGCGGAACCCCTACGACTGGATACGGCGCAGCAGCGCCCCGCCAACCACCTCAAGTAAGGAAGGACTTTTACTTTGGGTTGGAGACTCTTACTGAAAAGTTAAAAGGTTAAAATATTTTAAAATATGTAATATCATTATACTATTGCTATGATATCCCTATAATGTTGTTATAATATCCCTATATCATTTCTATAATAGCTCCATAATATTGCTATTATATCCCTATAATCTTTTTGTAATATCACTGTAATATTGCTATAAAAGCCCTATAGGGACAAGTGTGTATCTCGTAATCAATATCGATAATATACTTTATGGTAACCTTGTTTTTTTGTTTTTTTTAATCTCCCATAGGATTTATATTTATATTTTTTACAGTATTATTATGTTGATATGTTTCACAGTAACTGCATTATTTTTGTGCAGTATCCTTCTAAAATGTATTAGAATACAGCGTTATTTTTCCTTTTGATAATATTTGGCGAACGTGTATTTACAATATTAATACATTTTCAGTACGGCTATCTAGTAACAAGGCTTGCTTTAGGAGTTTATTCTCCACAGCAACAAGTTTAAACTATTTCAGAATAACATTTTAATATGAGATGGCTGATACTCAAATGTCTTTTGTTAAAGTTTTGAACCGTCATTTGCGTCAGGATGGAGATATGAGGAACCAGCCTGGAGCCCGATGCTAAAGACTTTTCAGAACATGATTCCTTTTTAATGATGTGAATTAAAATCAGGGTAAATGATCACCTCCAATAATTATTTCAGGGGAAAAAACGTCGAGAAGTTTTAACTGAAGAATTTCAGAAGGGATTAATAGTGTTGAAATGCATGTAGAAATCACAGTACTGGAGTGAACTGTCTTATTAACCCAAAACCTTCCTTATTGATTTCGCTGCTTCGCGTTCTTGATTCTGGTTTTTGCGCATTTTAGGGTTTGAGGAGTATTTGGCACGTCAAGGTTGGTGAGGAATGTCACCTTATTCTACTGCTGACCTCGCTGATAGGAGCATCAGATAAATGCCTACAAATAAAAACGAAATAACTAACTGATGTGAAGCCTCGCGGTATTCTAGATGAGAATTCCCCATTTATTGTGGATCGTCCGGATAATGGACAAAATATTCCCACATTAACGGAGAAGGTGTGTGAGTGTCTCGCTCGGGATCAAACGTTTTACTGCCGGTGTGTTTCGGTTTGATGCCGTTGTCATGTTAATGAGCTGCTGGATGTGACTCCGGGCTGCTCGGCCTGTTTGTAGTCGGCCTGCCCGGCTTTTGTCTTCTGCTTGTCCGAAGGCGGAGAATACAAGAATACAACACGGTTCCCATCACTTTGAAGTGTGTGTGTGTGTGTGTGTGTGTGTGTGTGTGTGTGTGTGTGTGTGTGTGTGTGTGTGTGGATGGGGGGGGGGCACTGATTGACACTGATTGGCCTGGTGGCGCTGTAATTAAAGGTACAATTTTCTAACTTGAACATGAAATCTCAGATTCCGCTGGTCTGATTTCTCATTTCTCTGATGACTCGTGACTGTGTCCCGCGGTGATTGGCGCGAGACTCATCACGCCTCCAGGTGTCAGTCAGGACCAGTTCATCTCGAGCTGTTGGCGGGATGCTACATTTTGTCTCCAGGATGACAAAAAGGGGCGTGGCTACCACATGTTTGTCCCTAAATCAATGACCGTCTGTCCAATCATCACAAGACGCACAAACACAGAATCTGATGGTGGAGTCTCAATGGCTGTAACCAACCTCTCTCTCTCTCTCTCTCTCTCTCTCTCCCCCCCCTTTCTCCCTGTCTCTCTCCCTGTCTCTCTCTCTCTCTCTCTCTCTCTCTCTCTCTCTCTCTCCCCCTTTCTCCCTGTCTCTCTCCCTGTCTCTCTCCTTGTCTCTCTCTCTCTCTCTCTCTCTCTCTCTCTCTCCCCCTCTCTCCCTGTCTCTCTCTCTCTCCCCCTCTCTCCCTGTCTCTCTCCCTGTCTCTCTCCTTGTATCTCTCTCTCTCTCTCTCTCCCCCTCTCTCCCTGTCTCTCTCTCTCTCTCTCTCTGTCTCGCTCTCTCTCTCTGTCTCTCTCTCTCTCTCTCTCTCTCTCTCTCTCTCTCTCTCTCCGTCTCTCTCCTGGACAGAGAGAAGTGTTTTTTGATTTACGGTGTCATTAGCTCTCAGTCTTTTATCTGTTTATTGAGTCGATGGAGGATCAAACTGTTGAGTGTTTTCTCAGTCCAGTTTCTGACAAATGAAGCAGAAAGCAGCACTTCTGACAGATGTTCTCCCAAACTAAAATGTTTGAGTTTTAATTCGCCCTGGTGACTGATTAGAGGGGGAAAGAGGGGTGATGCGTGTGTGTGTGTGTGTGTGTGTGTGTGTGTGTGTGTGTGTATGTGTGTGTGTGTGTGTGTGTGTGTGTGTGTGTGTGGGTGAGAGAGAGAGAGAGACCAGTTAGTTATTTTACTGTTGTGTGTTTAGTGTTAATATTGAATCAGAGCGCGTTAAAGAGAAATTACGGCCTTTTAATTGACAGAAACAGACCTCTGTGTGTGTGTGTGTGTGTGTGTGTGTGTGTGTGTGTGTGTGTGCGTGTGTGTGTGCGTGCGTGCGTGCGTGCGTGTGTGTAAAATTCAGCCTCCAAATATCAGGATTCATTAGCTGATATGATGTAGAGTGGAAGGATTGTGGCCAGACAGACAAAGAGCAAGAAGAGGAAGAGCAGCAGGAAAAGGTAAAGGAGGACGAAGAGGAAGAGGAGGATGAAGAGGAAGAGGAGGACGAAGAGGAAGAGCCTGGCAGCTCAGATGGATCCTCCCTAGCGCCAACAGTCTTCAACGTGTCGCATAAACCAGCATATCAGTATTTCAGTCCGACAAGAGTTTGTTTGTAACAGCTCGTTGGTGTAGTCAGCTGTCAATCACAACAACAGAATGAAACTGGCAGGATCAGAATCTAATTTATTTAAGTACATTCACACATACAAGGAATTTGACTCGGTGACGTTACAAACAGACAGACCGCAATCAGATAAACAAACTCAAACTATCAAAATAAATGAAAGACATGAATCAGTAAGTGTGTGTCTGGGGGGTTTGTTTGTGAGCCTCACTGCCGTGGGGAAGAAGCTGTTCAAGTGCCGGGAGGTTTTGGTCTTGACAACCCCTGAACCTGAACCTGAACCTGAACCTGCCGGTCTCCGGGCCTCGCTGGACCGGCGCTGGAACAATGAAGTAAAGGAGAGCAGATAGTCCTCAGCTCCATGCAAATCCAGCTGAGGCCAGCTGTCGATTTGAATAGCCAGCAGTTACATGCATGAGATAGAGCTCCGTTAGCATGGCTGCAGGAGGATGCGAGTAGTTTATAACACATTATATAAAGTACTATGAATGCATGCACTTCATCAACATGTTTACATACGAGGCTTGGTGTGATTTAGTGTAGTTGATGCAGTTAGACGTATAAAACACCTTCCTGTGAGCCGAGCCTCAACATCACTCAACATCACTTCATTATTAGATGGATCGGCGGGGCGGCGGTTCGGGTGACCGTCCCACTACTGCAAGGTCACTAGTCAGATCCCAGACAACTAGCATGACCCACTGAAGTGTCCCTGAGCAAGGCACTGACCTTCTGGGGTCTCTCTGGGGAAGAGCTCATTACCATATCAATGTAGAGACATTAGTACAATTACCACAAACCAACCAGACCACCACCACCAGCCTCCACCAGCCTCCACCAGCCTCCACCAGCCTCCACCAGCCTCTACCAGCCTCTACTAGCCTCTACTAGCCTCTACTAGCCTCTACCAGCCTCTACCAGCCTCTACTAGCCTCTACCAGCCTCTACCAGCCTCTACTAGCCTCTACTAGCCTCTACCAGCCTCTACTAGCCTCTACCAGCCTCTACCAGCCTCTACTAGCCTCTACCAGCCTCTACTAGCCTCTACCAGCCTCTACCAGCCTCTACCAGCCTCTACTAGCCTCTACCAGCCTCTACCAGCCTCTACCAGCCTCTACCAGCCTCTACTAGCCTCTACCAGCCTCTACCAGCCTCTACCAGCCTCTACCAGCCTCTACTAGCCTCTACCAGCCTCTACCAGCCTCTACCAGCCTCTACCAGCCTCTACTAGCCTCTACTAGCCTCTACCAGCCTGTCAGTTGGTCTGCTGGATTGCTTTATGGCACCAAACAGGAAGAGGGCGCTGTTCTTCCAGCGCTAACGGAGATAAAGATAAAGAGTTTCTGGAGACGGCAGATGGAGGAAGGAGAGAAAGGAAGATGGAGGAATCACTTCAACATGTTGATCCTCTTCAGAGAGGGGGAGGGGGGACAGGAAGCAACGGGGCTGATGGGAAATGTAGTCTTGATGTGGAGAAACACTGGTAACAATACCACTGGTGAGGTAGAGGCTACCAGTCGTCTCCACCGTGGTCTCACTGGTTTACAGTCATTATGGTTTATGGTAGCAGTATTAATCTGGAGCAGCTTTAACTTTAACTTCACCATAATTGTAACGATGCTGTTTGTCTCTCTGTTACAGACGGAAAGACACGAACTAAAGACAAGTACCGGGTGGTTTACACCGACCACCAGCGGCTGGAGCTGGAGAAAGAGTTTCACTACAGCCGGTACATCACCATCAGGAGGAAGGCCGAGCTGGCGACAGCACTCATTCTGTCAGAGAGACAGGTAGATAGAGAGACACACACATATGGGGTATAACACCACAATACAATTTAAACCATAAACGATGGATAAAGATGCAACATAGAAGTTAGAAATAGTTTATATCAATGGACTGTATGTTCTCCACACTTTTCTTAATCACTTTTCAGGACTGTTTGATGACTTATAACAACATAACTCCATGACTATTTCTCTCTCTCTCTCTCTCTCTCTCTCTCTCTCTCTCTCTCTCCCTCTCTCTCTCTCTCGCTCTCTCCCTCTCTCTCTCTCTCTCTCTCTCTCTCCCTCTCTCTCTCTCTCTCTCTCTCTCTCTCTCTCTCTCTCTCTCTCTCTCCCTCTCTCTCTCTCTCGCTCTCTCCCCTCTCTCTCTCTCTCTCTCTCTCTCTCTCTCTCTCTCTCTCTCTCTCTCTCTACCAGGTGAAGATCTGGTTCCAGAACCGCCGGGCCAAGGAGAGGAAGGTGAACAAGAAGAAACTCCAGCAGCCGGCCTCCTCGACGACCACGCCCACCCCTCCCCATGGCAACCACAACAACACCGCCACCAGCAACAACAGCAACGGGGTGGGCGGTCTCCACGGAAACGGCAGCAGCGCCGCCATGGTGACGAGCAGCAGTGGTAGCAACGGGCTGGTGTCCCCCTCCTCCATGCCGATGACCATCAAAGAAGAGTACTGAGGAGGAAGAGGAAGAGTTAAGGATGAAGGATGGATGGACATAGGGTTGAGGGGAGCGGGAGAGGAGGAAGAGGAGGGAGGGATCATTTGATGGACGCTGATGTTATGGAGTTGCCTTGAAATCAGGGGATCCGAACTAAAAAACAGAGATTGTCCCCTAAGAACTGAAAAACCCTTTACTTTCACATTTCTTCCCACCTTCTTGTGTGCCTTCTTAAAGCTAAAGCTCGTGAAAATTTGAGGAATGTAGATTCATCAGTACTTTCATCAGACTTTTCTCATCAAATAATTCCTTAATAATTCCTTTACTTGACTTTCACTCCATGTGAATCTTCAAATACGATCACAGCCTGCAGATGGAAGCTTGGTTGAACTTTGGTGTGTCTGGTGATCCAGTGGTAGCCGTGGTACAAATCCCCCAGCCTGCATCTGTCCTGCATTAATACTGCAGGATTTTCCAAATAGTTCTTGGTGTAGGTGGAGCAGCAGTATGTAAGAAGTGTCAAATCTATCATGACCACAACTGTAACAGTGTCAGTAAACCATCACTGTGTTGTTTAACTGTGGAGAACCCTGCATGTATATAACATGTATATGAAACAGGGCTTTCAAGTAGCCCTGTCCCCTCTGGTGGCCATCTTGGAGGTCCTCAGCTCTGTGAACAGCTGATTGTGTTTCTGTCCGTCTCAACAGAATTGAATCTTCATGGTTAATTTCTGTCTGTTTCTACTGAACTGATCATTTCATCACTGATCATCTGATTGATTTAGTGTTTAGATAATGTAGCTTGTTAGCTAGCTAACTATAGTATCTGGTCAGCTAACCATCACTGTCTTGTTGTTAACACATCTGATTAGCACACTAGCTAATGTAGCTAGTAGAAGCTAGCATTAGCAGTGTCTAGTGGTCCCATGTTAACAGTAACTAAATTAGCCTGCTGGCTAGTTAGCTAGCTACCAGTTAGTTCAGGTGAACTAGCTGACTCTTCTCCAGCTCCAACTCAGAGTGTTTTGGAGTAGAGACTAGGGCTAAAGACAAGACAGTTTACTGAGTCACAGTAACCTACATTTGGAGACAAATCTACCTGATCACACTGATCACTTTTACTGAGAACGTTACTGGATGATCTACAGACACACCACAACAACCTGGTTCAGACAGTCAACTGGTTTTATTGTAACATTATTAACTAACAGACTTCATGATGGATTAGACCTGGTTGGTAGCAGGTTGGTGACTGAATGTAAAACCTAGACTCAAGAGAGACTCAAACCTACAATGTTCACCAGTGTTTCCTGACAGGTTAAATCAAGCGCATCTCAAGTATCTGTCGGTATTTGAAGAGAAAGCTTGACTCAGGTTGGATGTGCTTGTTTTCTGTTGTTGCCTCCCGACTCCGACAGAAATCTCTTGTAAATGATTCTGATTGCACGCATGAGATTTTAATAAGTGTATATTTTCAAAGTAATTTGTATTAAAAACAAAAAGCTTTATTGTAAAAATGACTGATTAGCTTGTCTATTCTTCCTCCCCTACAGTCACAATATGCTTGTACAGATACAGATAGTGTCATGTTTACCATGACTGAAACAAATAAACACACAGAAAAAGAAGCAAAGAAAGTAAGGAACTGACACGTAGGCAAGGACATCCCTACACACACCACACACACCCACACACACTCCATGTGGTATTTGCCAATCAAGGTAGCAGAGTTGAGGTGTGGTGTCCAAAGGGCAAAGAGGAATACTGGGCAAACAGAGGATCCTGCTTATCTACTATACACACTGTGTGTGTGTGTGTGTGTGTGTGTGTGTGTGTGTGTGTGTGTGTGTGTGTGTGTGTGTGTGTGGAGTCAGAGAAGGCGTGCTGATGGGGTCAAACAGACGCCATCTTGGATAAGGTTGGTTAGTTTTCATTTCAGTGGTTCACAACCTGAACAGGGATTTTAAGTGACCCAGATGAAAAAAATACACTAAAGGAAACTAAATGAAATTATTAACTAAACTTCATTAAAGTGTTCTTGTTGTGTGTTAAATGGAACTAATATGTACTTATTATACTTTAGTAATACTTGACCATGCTAAAATGGAACTATTTTAATTATATTTAAGTATATGATTATGATTAATAGTATTAAACAACCCTAATAAAATGACACAAGAGATACTTGAAGCATTTACAAAGTTCAGAAAGTTATTTAAAAGTAATATATTAATAACAAATATAGTATTACAACATCATTACAAGTATAATCAAAGTATACTTGTAAACAGTTAATTAAAGCATAAATGTGGTATACTTTTAATCTGCTTAAATTGAGTACATAAAAGTATATGTGTACTTAACAAAATACATTGAATAAATTCAAATACATTAAATCTGTTTTTTCCAGTAGAAACATCATCAGATTATCAGGTGATCTGGGGACTGCAGGGCAACCTTCAAGGTCACAAGGTCACAAGGTCAAATGGTTCCAGACCATGATCTTACTTAACTGCTGAGTTCTGTGTGTGTGTGTGTGTGTGTGTGTGTGTGTGTGTGTGTGTGTGTGTGTGTGTGTGTGTGTGTGTGTGTGTGTGTGTGTGTGTGTGTGTGTGTGTGTGAATCAAGGGGAAGGACAGAGAGTCATCTTGAACTTGAGACCCAAAGTCGAGGTGAGTCTGGAATAGTGGGGGATGAGTCTGGGATAGTTGGGGTGAGTTTGGTGTAGTCAGGGTGAGTCTGGGCTGGTGGAGGTGAATCTGGGATAGTCAGGGTGGGTCTGTTCTAGTTGGGGTGAGTCTGGGATAGTGGGGATGAGTCTGGGATAGTGGAGGTGAGTCTGGGATAGTTGGGGTGAGTGTGGGCTAGTTGGGGTGAGTGTGGGCTAGTTGGGGTGAGTGTGGGCTAGTCAGGGTGAAACTAGTTGGGCGTAACCTCTTCCGTCCCTGTTGAAATGTGCATGTGCCACAAGCCTATGGACTTCTGGGAATTTGACGTATGTGCCAAGGTGGTAACGGCAACTTGCAACCAGCAGCATGCTGGTTTTCACTTGTTGTATTCTGTATCTATCTGATACAGGTTGCTGGTATCAACACGTGTCGTTTATGTTGCATAAAGGGGAAAAAATAAAAGTGAAAACATGTTATCTATAAGAAGAGAGTGCTACGTCTATGAGCAGCAGCAGGTTGTCAGCGGCAACAGGAGTCCTTGTCTCTCATTTGTAGGTAAACAGATGTAATGAGAGCTGAGCTGCTCTTCACCACCATAAAGTTTATTAGGGCTGGATGCAGTAAAATGGGTTCACCACAGAGACACAGATATGTTTGCTGAGGAGGCGTGATGAGGAGCTCTGATAGTGAAGGTGGCATCGATACAGGACTTTGGCCAGGTTGGGATATAGGTGCCACAGACCTTATGTAGAAAAGCCACTCTGTCTGTTGGTACAACAATGACTAAAAAGCCTTTATTTAAGTGACTTCATCATTAAAACCCATGACCTACACATATCAGGATTTTTTCCTTGATTGGAGATCTGTTTTTACACTTTTGGATTTTCATATTTGACCAGAAATCTCCAGTAGGGTGTATTGTTAATTCATGTGTTTGGTTATCTAAGGTTTGAAGGCTAATCCGTGTTCATTTCTCATATTCTTTCTTAGTGGAATCAAGGATAAAGTGAAAGAGCAGTTTTATGAGGCCCATGTGACAGCCCTCTGTCTAGAGCTACGAAGCAAATATGGATCAACGTCCTCCATGATATCAGCATGGTGAGATGGTCAGCGTTCGTCTGGCGTCAAGCCAGAAGTGGCTTGGCAGCAGCCGAGGAGCGGGATGTTGGTGCTAACTTCCCAACTGTGTATATATGAGGCTCTGGGAGGGCGGGCCTGTAAATCCAGACAGCATGTGTGTTTGAAAAGAGACTCCAAACCCGGCAGCCTGAAGGTCTGACAGGGAGGCGGCCATTTGAGGGCACGCTGCAGCTCTCCAAAACAAAATGGCTGACAGCACGTCTCTGAGAGCACTGATGACCTTCCTTTAAGAAACACTTTAAAAATCATCACAGCTTAAAGTTGGGCTGAGATAAAAGTCGTGTTCTACCTACATGAGCACAAGGCGACATGTTACTACGCAGGTTGAACAGCCTGTGTGGTGAAAGTTTGGCTCCAGCATCATGTAAGAAACTGTCGACGCTGCCACCGACTCGCCGACAAATCGCAATGTGTTTATAGCCAATCAAAGATGTTTACATCATCTCTGTCAACAGAGTCAATAATTAGAGCAAATAAAAGGAACAGACAACAAACTGAGCAAATAACTCTCACTAGCATCCATAAACCCTCCACGCATCGGCCCGAGGAACTCATTCAGACTTATACAGCCGCGTGTTTATGGTCCGTTTTACCATAAACTTTCATTTACAATATACTTACTGCCCCTAATACCCCCTGTATTGGCCGCATTGATTGTGAATAAACAGTGGAGTTGTAAAGGAGTGTTGGAACGGTAGCGCGCTATAAAGAACAGATAATACTGAAGACATGGAGGGAGACTACTGGTATTCCACACCGATGGCACAGGGAATAGCTTTACATTTTACAATAGTAACACTTTTCTACAATACTACTTCAAAATAATGTTGTATTCTATTAGCTGATTCCCCAGAATAGGATTGTACAGCTCTGTGAAATTGAACAGAACAAAAGGATCTGATGAGGATTTGATTGCTGTTGTAAATTTCAAATTGTATTTTTTAAATTGATAATTGATAATTTAATTTAAATGTAAATTATAAGTTCATTGAAAAAAATGACAAACAATTTTTTTTTAAATGTATCGGATTTTAAGTAGAAAATTACAAATTAAAATAAAATGATTAACAATAAAATGTATTAAAAATAATAATAATAATTTAAATAAAAAGACAATACATTAAAATAAAAAATAATTGTTAATTAAAATAATTAATTTAGAATTATGTCTATCTCAATGTCAGATTTTTCTAAAACAATCACAATACAAAACATTATTAGATAACCAAACAAACGACGGCGTATTTCAGGTGTAGAAAACCCCTTTCAGGTTTTATGAACAGAGATTGCCTTCTATCAGTCAGACGTTGTATAGTCTGCATGTTATTGTCTCCAATTACTGATCATATACTGTCGTAGCACACAGCCCCATTAGCCTACATCAGATAGACACCTCAGCCCACACACACATACAAACACAGGCATGACCAGCTAGCTGTCCAGGCACTCTCTTATCAGAGTTTATTGAACAATTTAAATTAGGAATATAATATAATATCATTAAGTGAAGTTAATATTATTTTATTGACCAAAGTATTTATCATGGCATTGAATACTATTTTATTGAGTACTTACCTTGGTATTTAATATTATTTTATTGACCTTAAGATAAATTTAGTTCCTAGATGGGTTTAAAAACCACAAAACAAAGCAGCCAAGCATCCAAAAAGAAAACTAATTGATATGACCAGAGTGGCCTCCCTCCCAACACACACAATAAATCATCACAATAAAATAAAGTATATTGTGGAGTTACTGTTAAAGCACAACTCCCCCTAAAACACTTTAACGCTTAAAAACAGCTACTGGTGGTGTTCGTTGTGTTGTCTCTATTGTTCTTCCTCCAGTCGCAGACGACGTGATGTCACGTTGAGATGTTTCCAGTCTGACATCAGAAAATGTTTCATGATCTAAACCATCAACGGTCACCGTCAGGTTTTGGTGTCAGCCAATCAGAATCAAGGAGCAAGGGCTTCTTTCTGGACCGACGATCAACAATGATACAGGAGAAATCCATCAGAGGAGAGAGAGACCAAAATAACTCACAGATGAGATCTGACGGGAGTTAAGAAGATCTTTAGATACATAATAGATTGGTTAGAATGACAGAAAGAATTATATTTATTTTTCAAATATTGACTCATAAATTTAAGTTAGCAATATCTTTAATTTAACTAATATAAGTAATTTCAGGATGAAAAGTTGGACATTACAATGGTTATTTGTTTCCATTTGTTACATGTTGTATGATACATACAATTTAATGTAATTATCAACATCAAATTAAAGAATACTGTTGATACTGTGTGTGTGTGTGTGTGTGTGTGTGTGTGTGTGTGTGTGTGTGTGTGTGTGTGTGTGTGTGTGTGTGTGTGTGTGTGTCTCCTGACTGCTGTACCTTTCCCCCTCATTAACCTTTGGCCTGGTGATAATGACGCTGGTTTCAACACGGCATTGCAGAACCCTGATTCCTATCCAAGTTCATGTTTGGCAAGGAGAGGAAACAGATAGTCGTCTTCCCGTAGAATTACAGCAGGTAGAACAGTGATCAAGTCAATGGTGCTTCTACATTTTATTTTACTTTTTTCCCATATTATTCAGTCTTCATGATTTGTCTATCACATATCACATATACTATGGCTTGAGAATAATGTTTTCATGATGTTTGTTACGACTCTTGCAAATTAAAGAAGACTATAAAGATTTCTCACCTCACAGGCAGAACGGTTACAGTACTGGACCCTGATTGGCCGACAACTCCAGGGGTGGGACAAATAAAACTCAAGAGTAAAAATCATTGGAAACATGCATATGCAGTCTTTTGGTCAGAGTTATGAAACCCTGCTGACATGGTCAAGTTCATGTCTCAAGGTCATGATGTAGATGTGACTGGTAACTATGGCAACATCCAATTTGAATGTTGAATGTTTTTTCTGTTCACGTTGATTTGAAACGCTTTTGAGGGAAATTGATGAATTGATAAAGAATTGAGACACTCTGAGCTGCAGTGTGAACGCAGCCTAAAGCATGACCTGTTTTTTTAGTTCAGTTTGAACACAAAAAAACAATCTGATCGATTCCGATTTGGGCCACATTCATACGTGATCCACAACAGATCTGATACGTGGCGGTGTGACCCGAGTCTGACCGGTCAGATCAGAGTTCATGAGGTTTCTATGGTCTCTTTCTATTTCACCGTTGTTGTTGATTTGCTTCAGGATAAAAAAAGAGAATTGAGCGTTGGGGCCTGCAGTGTCTTTTAAACTAGTCTTAGTGTTTGTGATAAAGGGCTGCAGAAATAAACTTGACTTGAATTTTCTATCCATTTCAGTTCTGTGCTCCTGCCTCTCTGCCCTACAGGCTGTTAAACACGGTCAATAGTTAACCAATAAAAATGAAAAGGAAGTCATCAAGTGATCACCATCGTTTTGAGTTAATCGGTTCGGTTATGGTTTTATTTTGTGATGACGGAGCCTGAATCTTTTCAGCGTTCGTGACCACAATAAAAACAACACAACACAACACAAGTTCAAAAGACAATGAACAGTTGATTTGTTCACCTGTACTGGCTGTTTTCCCTCTCTCATACTGGCTTGGTGGATTGTCTCTTTCCCTTATAGCCTTTAAACGTTGCGTAACGTAGACAGACGGACAGTCGTGGACATGCAAGACAAACAGCAACAACACACGCTGCACATGCTCGTGTGAAACTGAAATATATCTGAATACATGTTGCTTCTAATACACAGTCTAACAACTAATGCAACTAACGTAATACGGTCCTCTATTGTTGCTACTGCTGGGGCTTTAACTTTGAAAATATTTTAAATTATTAATAAAATTAGTTTTTGATAAATGATGAAACAAAAGAGTTGTTGATCGTGGACGTTTGGACTTCACTACATTATTCAACCCTCTTGACTTTTCACACTTTTTGTTGTGCCACCAAGTTATTTCAAAACATTTATTTGGAGTTCTATCAAAGCACTTTATTCTCTTCTATTGTATTGTATTGTATTCTATTGTATTCTATTCTATTCTCTTCTCTTCTATTCTATTGTATTCTATTGTATTCTATTGTATTCTCTTCTCTTCTATTCTATTGTATTCTATTGTATTCTATTCTGTTCTATTCTATTGTATCAGACTGAAAACAAAATTGTTGAAATTTATGTGGAGGGATACAAATAATAATAATAATAATCCAGTTTTCTTGAGTCTTCAACCCTTTGCTTCATTCGGGGGAAGTTGCCACACTAGCAAACATTTTCAGATTACCGTTACTCAGATAGATTATTATTCTGATCATTGGTTTCCTTTCAAACTTTATTTAAACTTGTCTTGTTAACAGAGCGGAGACCAAGTCCCTTCGCTAGATCTGAATGGACCTAACGGGATCTCAGGGTGGAGGGTGACTCTCCACCAGATCACCCAAACACAGGATGGATATTATGGTTCGTGTATGGATGACATCACAGATATATGGTCCATGTATGGATGACATCACAGATATATGGTCCATGTATGGATGACATCACAGTCCAGGTAACCTAATCCAAACCTGAACTAGCACTAAATAGGGAACAGCCAGAATGTCGTCATGCTAAAACTCAAACTGGTTCTCACAAGGATGGAAGAACAAGAACACACACACACACACACACACACACACACACACACACACACATACACAATTACACACACACACACACACACACACATACACAATTACACACACAAACACACACCATCAAAGCCGCCTATCCCTGTGCTATGTCATACATTAGTTTCTTCATTGATTTATGTATGTTTTCTATATATAATTAGCTCACACACACTCACACACACACACACGCTCACACACACACACACACACACACACACACACACACACACACACACACACACAGCCCCTCCCTGCTGTGTGTCAGTCTGTGAGTTATTGAGGCTCCAGGCTGCTTATCGCTGGTTAGTTGACTGTTTGACCCGTACTAGTTAGTCTGCTAATCTGACTGTAATCTGACAACCACGTTTTAATGACACTGATGCACGGCCGCCCGGTGTGTGTGTGTGTGGGTGTGTGTGTGTGTGTGTGTGTGTGGGTGTGGGTGTGTGTGTGGGTGTGTGTTATCACTGTTAGTATTGCAATAGGCAGGGTCTCATAATTTGACTGTCACCTTTCACAGCTGAAAATCAATGACATCTTAATGACACACACACACATACACACACACACACATACACACACACACACACACACACACACACACACACACACACACACTTCCTCTTTCCCCCTCTCTTTCATCCCTCCATCTTGACCCTATTTCCCTCAGTTTTGTGAATTTACACACACATATAAATATACACACCTTCCTTCCTTCATGTCACTTCCTGTTTTTATTTCAGCGTTCGACCTGAAGATGCTGCGTTGCTTTGGGTCAAAGGTCGCGACCCCGGACCAGAGCAGGACAGAGGCTCCTCATTATCATCGCCTCTCAATGCTGAATGCTACAAATGCTAATTCTCTTAAAAATGCTAATGTTGAACTCGGTCTTCCTGGATCCTGGTTCCCGCCATTGTTTACCCAGACTGCACCTGTGAAGTGTGGCCAGTCGCCTCAGTGATGCGGCGTGAACTCTGACACCAGTTCGAGGTGAGAGAGAGACGGAGAGAGAGACAGAGAGAGGGAGAGAGAGAGAGAGAGAGAGACAGAAACCATAATAAAGACACTAAATGTCAAAATGGGACCGTCTCACCTCGTTGGTGACCAGCTGCAGGTCGGTCCGGGTCAAACTGCTCCGCTTGGGGTCAAAGTTCAGCGTCTAACCCGGTGGTTGTCATGTCGCCCGCCATGTTGAACACGTCTGATCACCAGAAATGGACGAGAAATCGAACACCACTAGAGTTCGAGTGTTTTAAGCAATTTTCCTTTAATGCTTTTCTCAAATTCTAAGAGATTTTGTTGATTTTGTTGTTTTTGTCAGGCTGATCGCTGACTGGAGGTCGGCGTTCAGCCACTGTTCCATTCACTGGTTGTAAGGTGACATTTCCATTAACGAGGCCTGGTGTGAACTGTCTCCCACATACAATGGGCCCTGATCAGCATCCCATAATACTCCTGGGTGACGAGTGTGAAAGTCACACTTGTCGCCTCCTGCAGTCAGTCGGTCTGTAGCTGTCAGACCGACTGAGCCTCCACACTCCACCACCTCTTCCCTTCACACCTTCCTCCTGTCACTACGACCAATCACAGTCGTAGGTCTCGTAGGTCACGCCCCCTCTCACCCCCCCCCCCCCCCCCCCCCCCCCCCGAACACACCCCCCCCCCCCCCACAGGACAACCCACTAAAATAAAGAACTGATGATCAAGATGATTTTTCCCCTCATGTGTGGCATGTAGCCGAAGCAACAACAGGCCAAACAGGAAGTGCTAGATGGAGCTGTCCGTGGTGCTGAAACCTTGAATTCTCTCTTGCTCTTTCTTTTCTTTCTTTTCTGGTTTTAGAATCAAGAGAGAGATTTGATTTGTGTCCAGGCTCGTCTTGTGTGGGTTTCTTATTGCTCGGCACCAAATAGTATCTGTCCTCGTCTTTGCCTTTCAATGGCTCCTTTCAGCTCAGCTCACTTCAAGTCAAGTCAAAACTTTATTGCACGTAGGTGAAATTGACATCAGTACATCAGTACATCAGTAAAGACCTCCAGACCAGTCAGACTTTAGTCCCGATACCAACGGAGTAGCAGCCCGACCGCTCAGACGCTGGTGAGACTTTCGGGTTTGATTTGGTCGGTTCAGTCAGGTCAGTTCCTGTAGTGTGACGCATCCAAGAGTTACCGTGGCAACAGCCAATGGGAGTTCAGCTTACAGAGGAAGTAAAAGAGAAGGAACCAGAAGAGAAGTTGTGGTGTTCCTCACTGTGGTGTTCCTCACCTGTCAATCAAACAGTGTGTCCAGTACTGTGACGTCTTCCTCCTTGGGTTTCCTGTTGATGGAGTTTGAGTTCCTGTAGGTGGCGCTCTTCTCTTCGTCTGTTCAGCCACGGTGGCTATCGCTGCTCATGCTAACTACCCAGTTCTTCTTCTGTTGAAACATAAAACGCATCACTTCCTGTCCCCAGAGGGTTTCTCCCAGGAAAGACCTACCTGACGCCGGGTGTTGAGAACAGCAGATGGAAAAGCTTCATGATGGTTGAGGTTGATGATGTTGAGGTCCAGAGATCGTTTCTTCATATGAAAATATAATACATTAATACTTAAAACAGAGATTACATACGTTATTTTTGTCATCATCAATTTTCAAAGTCAAGAATATAGTGATTTATGACTTTATAGCCAGAAAGTGCAATCTATTAATTATTATTGTATTTTGAATATTCGTTAAAAACTCAGCTGGTAATTTCTCTTTCTGTTTCCATCCCAGACACAGAACTGGTCTCTGGGTTTACGACCATGAAG